>OZ024887.1:70309136-70349136 GCA_964017195.1 Siderastrea radians | reverse complement strand
CTTCCTACCCAGTGGCTTCACAGGAGAGGTTTATTTCCAGTTAGCTGGGTAGAACTGGGACTGAGGGAATTTTAAAATGGCGGGTGGTTTAAGCATCTACCATCGAACTCAGCAGAGAATCGGGGAGAAACAGGGATATTTGCAGAAGATGATGTAGAAATCAGAGACAGAACAACAGAACTAACGGTAACGTGATAATTTTATTGAAGCTTCGACATCTTTCAGCGCTGTTTCCTTGAAACAACTTTCGATTCGAACTCCATGTTTCCTATAGCTCATGCTCCAATACAGAAAGCGTTTCTGTATTCAAGTCTCATCAGGATTCATTTGCAAGTCAAATCGTCCTTATTTGCAAAGCCGAGAAGTCAAGAAAAAGCGGAGAAAAAGTATTGTGAACATCGTATAGTCGAATTTTATCGCGGCTCCGGGTTAGTGATGACCGCCGATAAACCTCATGCTCTTGTGTTTGGCCATTCGTTTGTGCGACGAATAGGCGAATTCATCGACAGAAACAATCCTGAAGAAGGTTATAGCCGTGACTTTTGCCTCTCTAACATTTGCGACACGAGCATTTAGGCATTGGAGGCCGTACGGTGGACAAAACAATTCGTTGTGACCTTGACACTATTACGAGGAACGCCCCCAATTTGCTAATTCTGGAAATGGGTCCAATGTGTGCGACAGCAGCTGCAATGCTGAATCCATCGCATTACCTCTAGTTGCCTTAGCGGAACTATTGATCAAAGAGTGCAAAATAGAATTTATCGTGGTCTGTCAAATCATTGAAAGGAAATGCTCCCCCTTCGAGGAGTACAACGAGCGAGTTGCACTGATCAATTCTTTAGTGAAAGACAGCTTATGCAGCAACCCACGAGCCAGATTTTGGACACATCGGGGCCTTAATGATCCGGCGGCGGATATTTATCTCGAGGACGGTGTACATTTAAAAGATGTGGGCAACAAAGCTCTTTACAAGAGCCATACTCTCTGCCCTGTCAAAGCTGTAATATTTAGAATTTTCGAATCATTTAACTTACATGTTTATAACTATTCTTACAAGAGGCCATTTTTGTATTCATTGTTCATGGCCTAGTATGTTAACGTTGAGAGTATGCTGGGTTAACCCCCTCCCCCCCTTTTTTGCTCTGTTTCAGGGGTCTTGATGCTAGTAGTTACATATATTATTAAGTGTTTCCTCATTGTGGACCCCGCAGTGGTTCTCGATATCGGTGTTATTCTGTGGGTGCGTGGGTAGCTATGCCACCCTGGTTAATATTTCATAGTCTTATGGGTTTATTTTTTTTTTTGCATTAACGTTACCCGGCATTATTGTTGTTGTATTACGGGTAAATGCATGTGCATCATTACTAGCTACTCCCTTGGGTATGCCTTGATACGTATTTATGCTATTTTGGGTGCGTGTGATTAAAGACACCCTTTACTGCTACTCCTTTGGGGGTATGCGTTGGTTCTTTATTTACTCTATTTTTGGGTGCGTGTGATTAAAGACACCCCTTATTGCTACTCATTTGAAGGTATGCATTGGTTTTTATTTGTTCTGTTTTGGGTGCATGTGATTAAAGACACCCTTCATGGCTACTCCTTTGGGGTATGCCTTGTTTTTTCTTTAATCTTTTTGGGTGCGGTTGGGTGCGGTCACCCTTCTTTCCAGCAGGGGACATTGAGCAATTGCGGCCGGAGCCACGCTCTGTGCCATTCATGACCAGGTTCTGCTACTGCTCGTTCTGATCTTTGTTCCATTTTCCTACTACTTGTCTATTCACAATAGAGAATCAGTAATATGTATCCTAGCTTATCGCCCAGTCAACTACTGGCTGTGCTTTTGTTTTTATGCAGTATGCCTCCCAAAGATAAACGAGCAAATTATCAAGAGAGAGTAGCGAGACGGAGGAGAGTTACTGCCGATGCAGCTCCAGGTACATCGGGCACACTCACCAGCCTCCAGTGTAGATGCCCCTGGTCCAAGCGGCTTGGGACCGCTGAACCCTGAGCTCCTGGCAGCAATTACTGCCGCAGTGACGCAGGCTTTACAAGCAGCGGAACCAACGTCTCAAGTACCCCAGACCGGAGCAGCCCAAGTGCAGTTTGTTCCAGACCCGGTGGCCCAAAGGAGGACTGACCCCCCACCATCGTCTGACTCAAGCAAGGACGGTCAACCAGGCACATCGGGACATCACACTGTTCAGAACACAGTGGCCAGTGTAATAGAGAAGGTGATCAGCCCTCCAGAGCAGCCCGGAAGCCAAAGTAAGAACACTTTCCTTCCAGAGGCTATTCCTCTGAGTAATCGTGTATCAGAAAAAGTTAAAAAACAAATATGAGCCAACGAGTTTGTTGATTTTGCCCTGTTGCTCCACAGTAGTATTAATAACACACAGGAGGAACGTTATACTTTTAAGGTAGAGACCACTAAGGGGGGACAACCATCAGTAGTCCTTGCCCCGAATACTAAGAAACAGGCTATTACTACTATTGACCAATGGCTGTCAGCGTTTCAGACCTTTGTAGCCATCTATGCTGAGCGAATCCCTGGGGACACCCCAGCTCTCATGAAGTATGGTTCAATTGTTAGAGAATTAGCCCTGTCAGGAGCAAACTGGAGGTTTTATGATGAAAACCTTCGCATGCTCAGGAAATCCCAGGGTACTCCCTGGGATAAAATACATTCTGAGCTGTGGCTTAGGTCTCAGTCCTTTCGTGCAAAAACAACCAATACCCCCAAGAGAGCCAAATCGGAAGGACCCTACATCCCCAAGGGTTATTGTTGGAAATTCCACAGGGGAATCGTTTGCCGGGGATGCTCCTTTAAGCACCAGTGTTTCCAATGCGGGCAATCTCATCCTGCCACAAAGTGACAAAAACAACAGGTCATGATAAAAAACTTAATGCCAACTCCAACCGAAGCACTCCCAACACCAGTTTGAGTTAAGAGGCTCGCTAGCTATTTGATAGGCTATGATGCTCAACGGCATCGGGAATTATTATGTGGATTTATGTTTTCGTTTGCATTTTCAAGGACCTCAGGCTCCTCTCTTTTCAAAGAACCTACAGTCAGCATTTCAACACCCAGACATTGCTGATCAGAAATTGAATAAAGAAATCAGTGAAGGGCGTATTCGCGGCCCCTTCGCTCAACCCCCATTTGATAAGTTAAAGGTTTCTCCATTGGGAGTTATTCCCAAAAAGCAGCCGGGTGAATATAGAATGATATATCACCTTTCTTTTCCGCATGGAGACTCTGTTAACGACTTTATTCCCTCAGAATTGAGTTCAGTACATTATGCCTCAGTTGATGTTGCAATTAGAATGATTAAGAAAATAGGGCCAAGCTGTACTCTTGCTAAGACTGATGTCAGGAGTGCTTTCTGGATAATACCTGTGCATCCCACAGATTACTACCTATTAAGTATGCCCTGGAAAGGCAAATACTACATAGACTGTTGTTTGCCAATGGGTTTAGCTAGTTCTTGTCGGACGTTCGAAATGCTCAGTACGGGTATGGAATGGGTAGCTCGAAACAAATTAAACATACCACATATTATACACATTTTGGATGATTTTCTAATTGCGGGTGAGTCGTCAGGGACATGCCAAGCTAATTTGCAACGGTTCCTGGACTTCTGCGAAGATGTGGGAGTACCCATGGCTCCAGACAAAACAGAGGGCCCTTCCCAGATTCTGACATTTGCTGGCATAGAATTAGATTGCATTAAGAACGAGGCCAGGATCCCCAAGGAAAAAGTCGAAAAAAGTTTGTCAGCAATCCGTATCTTGTGAGGTAGGAGGAAAGTCTCGTTAAAGGAGCTCCAATCGCTTATAGGCCTTTTAAACTTTGCCTGCTCAGTGGTAGTTCCAGGAAGAGTATTCCTCCGAAGGCTAATTAATCTTACTATTGGCGTTCACCAGTCGCAACACTTGATACGACTGACACTTGAAGTCAAAAAAGATTTGAGGATTTGCGAAACCTTTTTGGACTCTTTCAATGGGAAGTCCTTTTTCCTTGAGGAGGGCTGGGCTTCTTCTGATAGTTTACGTTTTTTCACTGATGCAGCAAAATCTAGTGGTTATGGCCTTAGTTTTGGTAAACAGTGGGCATATGGTAAATGGCCAGACTCCTGGAAAGACCACAACATTAGTTTCCTTGAGTTTTTCCAATCGTCATAGGACTTAGTCTTTGGTGCATGGAGTTACAAAATAAGCGAGTACTTTTTATAACAGATAATGAAAGCATTGTTTATGTGATAAACAAACAAACAGCAAAGGATAGAAAACTGCTAAGCCTGCTCCGCACCCTAGTTCTCATTTGCTTACAAAACAACATTTTGTGTAGAGCTCACCATATAGAAGGGGCACGGAATATCCTAGCTGACAGTCTATCTCGTTTACAGGTAGACAAATTCAAAACCCTAGCACCGGGAATGAACCCACAGCCAACTATACTACCGGCTCATCTGCTACCAGACAACTGGGGGATACCTTAACAAAGTTGCTAGAAGCAAGTTTGAGTTCCACTTCATTAAGCACTTACCGCAGGCCTTGGCATATCCATCGACATTTTCTTGAAGACAAGTGGAAATTCAGAGCCCAATTTTTCCAATTTCAACTGAAAATGTGGCTCTTTTCATTGCATTTCTTGCAGAGCAAAAGTATGATCCAGCTATCGTATTAACTTACATTTCAGCATTAGGCTTTCCTCATCGATTGGCTGGCTTCCGGACCCCACAAAGGTGGACATGATCCAATTAGCCTTGCCCGGGTATAGTAAATTAAATCCATCTAGGGACTCACGTCTCCCAATTACTTAACCAATCCTTGAAAACATCCTTTCCTCTTGCACCCACACACAGTCATCACTGTACAACAGAAGATTAATACAAGGGATGTATGCTATTGCCTTTTTTGCCGCATTAAGGATCGGAGAAATCACGTGTCAGGCAAAACAAACTCAGCGTAACTTGATTAATTATAACCAGGTGAATTTCGTAAGGAATATGGAGGATGAGATGACAGCTATTAAGATCACTCTCAGACATTATAAACACAGTAACCCAGCAGAACCAGTAGAAATTTTTATTTTCAGAGCAAAACCAGTTTGCCCTGTTACGGTCTTGTTGGCCTATGTAAATTTACGAGGTACCTCTCCTGGTCCACGTTTCTGCTGGCCAGATCTTTCGCCAATTTCTCGCAACTTTTTTACGCAAGCGCTAGGCGACTCCCTGCGTTTTTGTGATTTAGATGTGTCGGGCTACAAATCTCACAGCTTTAGGATCGGTGCAGCTTCTTGGGCAGCATCTAAAGGCATGTCAGATACACAGATAAGAGCTTTTGGACGATGGAAATCTAATGCCTTCCTTAGGTACATTAGGGCACCTTCACTAGGATCTCAATCATAGCCGGCTACCATATGCCTACAGCTCGTACCATAGTGTAGAACGTTTGAGCAGGGGCCAGGGCTCTCTGCACGATGGTACCATATCTCAAAATACGGCTAAGGGTTTTGAGCGGGGGCCAATTCTCCTTAAGCTGTAGTTTATATGAGTAATACATCGTTAGTTACGTTATTGAACCCTTGTAGTTAAAGATGGCGCTGTACCCTTGAGCAGGGGCCAGGGGTATCAGTGTTATCGCTCACTCCAAGCGGAGTGATTATTTGCTATTTAATGTCATTTAATTAAAGTCTCCTTTGTAGCTGAGGATGGCACTCGACCTTTGAGCAGGGGCCAGGGGTCGCAGTGTTATCACTCATTTTGAACACTCCAGGTTGAGAGATTATTTGCTGTTTACTGTCATTTGATTTAAGTCTCCTTTGTAGCTGAGGATGGCACTGGACCTTTGAGCAGGGGCCAGGGGTCTCAGTGTTATCACTCTTGTTGTACACTTCACGTTCGATTCTTAGTTAGTATAATTGCATTACCATGATTACGATTACTTTCGATACTTAGGGTAGGAGATTCATTTGTTGTCTAATACCATTTCGTCAATATCAAACAACCGGTGAGCATTGGCCATCAGGTTGCTTTGATTATTGTTGGGTGCATTGCCATGGCCTCGGGTGGGGCTGCCCCTGCTCGTTTTCTCTCGCAGGGCTCTGGCGGGTTTGCCCTCACCTTTGCTGGAAAGAATTAATCATTTCCTAAAATTACTGTAATTTGGTTTTGTTGTTATCAAATAAACGGCCACAAGTGTGGCCAATTTATGCCAAACTCATAGTTTCTTTTATTTGGTCCAGCAAACAGAGCTTAGCCTTGGCAATGCACTTAATTAACTTTTGGGAAGCGATCAAGAAGCATAAAGGAAATTTATTCCCCAGCGAATAAATGACTTTACGCTGATGGCAGCGCTAGATAATATTTGAATAGCCAGGGTCTGGCTACATACGGGACCTATGGAATCAATTATTTAAATCCCGGCAGGCCAGGTTGCAGGCCTCTTTTTCTCCAGCACCAATACAGAAAGCTTTCCCCACCCAGTCCCACTCATTTTGAGTATTTTTTGAGGTCAGCATGAAGGGGGTTACACCCGATTGGACATGCGGGTTTGCCCTCACCTTTGCTGGAAAGAATTAATCATTTCCTAAAATTACTGTAATTTGGTTTTGTTGTTATCAAATAAACGGCCACAAGTGTGGTTAATTTATGCCAAACTCGTACTTTCTTTTATTTGGTCCAGCAAACAGAGCTTAGCCTTGGCAATGCACTTAATTTTTGGGAAGCGATCAAGAAGCATAAAGTTATATTTTAAAGCTGCATTTACATAGCCTGATACAAACACCTGAGGGGCTATGCAAACACGGAAAAAGTTTTCTTTTGCTAAAACTCATAATTTATCATCTTGCATTGACATGATTAGGAAAATACTGACTAGCTTTCTAAGTATTAGGTAGTCTCCTTCCACTTTGAGTTTTAACATCATTGTATTGACATAAGAAATTAAATGATAGAATAAAGTTTAACTGAAGTCAAAAGTTGTTCTAATGATGTCGGATTCATCAAAACGTCGGTTGACTCTTATTCTAACTTTTTTAAAGCTTAGAAACCAATCAACAGATCATCTTATGGGCGTTAATTAAGATTTCAAGGTTATTTCTTTGTTGTACTCATTGTGATTGATTACCTGATTGGGCAACAGTTGATTGACTGATTGATTTTTTTTTACTAATCGTATAAACACTTTTCTTACACTACAGGAGGAGGTGATTCAGAAAAAGGCAAAGGTCAACAAAAACCATCAAAAAAGAAACCAGATGGTAATGTTATTGATATGCTTTTGTATTACATGTAATGCTTTATTTAACCCGTTTGTGGATGTACAGGTGAAAGGGCTCACTATCAAGGACCAGACAAATGATTTTAAACAGTTGATATTCACATTTAAACTTTCTGGTCAACAGAAGCCAAGATTTAGTCAGTTCCAAGTTTTCCCATACAACATGAGGCAGTTTTTAATCTGAACCTTTTCTTAAAAGTACACAATTTGAGTTCCTTACATTTAATACATATGTTATTCTTTTTTTTAATATCTAGCCATCTTACTACGATTGCTTTGATGCTGTAATATACACTGTACAATGTATTGTCAAAAACTGTTAAGGCACATGTAACCAATATCTTGTAATAAAACCAACTCTGATTTTGACATCTTTCAGCCCAGAAAGCTGCTGGCAGCCAAGCTCGGCAGCTCAGCTCTGCTAGCCTGGTAGCAGATATCTTGGCTCCTCTACCTGTACGTCCTCAAGTGGATCTTAACTCATTGTCAAGTGAAGAGTCAGCTGACGAGGTCGAGCCATCAACTGACCTTGCAGGTGATACACTTATATGTACTGTACCTGCACCTCGGCCATTGCCACTTGCACCAAGACCACAAGTGGGCATGAACACCCCTAAGTCATCGTTTCCCCAAAAGAAGTGCATTAATGTGTACTGCAAAGAGGAAAAGCAAGAGCTTAAAGAAGAAATTGCTCAACTTAAAGCAGAGATTGAAGAATGTAAGTACTGTACTTAATAATTGTTTTTTTTTTCCAGAAAACTACTCCCTATAGTTGATGACATGTTTTTTTCTTTCATTTGCTTGGTCAAAATAAACTACCAGTATATAGATTCCTGTGCAAATGTCAAACTGAAAAAAAAGGCCTCTTTTCACCTCCAGGTCAAAAACTGTGCAAAATGGGGACATGGGGCTAGTGAAGGTGTGGCATCAAAACAAGAATGTCCGCAGGCACAGTCTAAACAAACAAAATGGGATTGTACTAGTGTGACATTAAGTAATTACTCATTTTAAATAACAATTTAAAATTGTCCACAACAACACAAAACTAAAAGAGCGAGGATACGAAAACCTTGTGAAAATAACTTTTGTTTTGATGTTAGCTCTGCCTACCAATTGCGTGGAAGCAGACTTTCCCCATTTCTTAAAGCTCAATGGAGCGGCTGTACCTTGTCCTGACCTATGTTATGGTGTACTACTAAATGCTATGAAATAACCATCATTCTATTAACTATGTTTTAATGCTTTTCTTTTGTAGGTAAAATCAAGCTCCATGAAAGCACCACCGAGAGGTGATGTTGTATTGACACCGTCTGGGCAAATAGATGCTGCAGAGGCATCACGAAGAGGGGTAAGAATATTCATAAAATTGTAAAGTATGTTGCCTTAATGTTCAACAATGTGTTGAGATACCAAGTATGTTTTCTTCATTGTGCCATGCTGAAAAGAAAGTGAACAGGCGACTTTTGTTTCAAGATAAAACATTGAGACAAAAGTACAAAACACTACAAGAATTAAACATATTTGTGTGAAAATTGTTCTTCACTTGACACTCACACCAATTATTTACAATAGTTTATTATGCAGTCAATGTAGTATTATGCACATGCTGTTGCCATAATAATTCTCACATACAACATAAAGATTATTTGGGGACAGAATCTTGACATTCAGTATGTAAATAATTTTGTTTTTATTTTCAGCTCTCGGAAATCGCAAATGGGGTGTGGTGCTGTCCTGTCAGAGTAAAGTCAATAATTAACTCTGTTAGCTCCAGAACAGCACTGGCATATGCTATTCTCAACATATTTTATCCAAAAGAAGAGCTAGCTGGGAAGCGGTTAAGGGACCTTAAGCAAAAGGTCATTGCTGCAATTGCAGGTAAATTAAAGGGAGAAAAAATTAAATTAGAGAGCTAGCTGGTCAGTTTGCAATGTTAGCTTAAATTATCAAGACAGTTATAGAGAATGCAAAGTACATGTAAATAATTTTACTTGAAAGTGGTTTCTTGCCAGAAATGAATAAGACACCATTTGATAGGATCATATTTCACTTTTACGTAATAAACTACATTATTAGAACAGCGGCTGTGATATTGATTCTTAGAAAGCTGACAGCTGCTAACACTGTATTTAGATAATATAATCTTACATGAAGTTTTTATTTGTAAAATTTTTCAGTTGTTGCAAAGATTCCTTTCACAACTGTTGTCAATGAGAAAAGCATGGCAAAAAAAGAAGGTGAAGAAGGAGGAAACAAAGAAAAAAAGAAAAGAAAGAAAGCTGCACCAAAGGGGAAGTTATGCCAGCCCTTAGACAAAAATGCGATCAACTTATTTTCCAGGGAAAAAAGCCCTACATATCGCAAAGGTATGCATGATTATTGTCTTGGAATTGTTTATTTGTTTTTGTTTTGTTTTGTTTTTTCATTTTATATCTATTTGAGCAAGACCTTGGCTGCTGACAGCCAGGATTCATAACTAATAGTGATTTTGGCTTCCCAAGCTTCATCTTACTAACAATAAGTGAAGGTTTGCCTAATCCTTGGCTAATGCATTTAACTACACCCACTGTACCTTTTTTGCACATTCCATGTTCACTTTCTAAAAGTCTTTCTTTCTTTTTAACTTAACAGAAAAATACCAACAGAACAAAGTGCAAGGAAGGAAAAGGCTGCAAAAAAATAAGTTATACATATATAAATAGATATATTATAACATATTTCCTTGAATAATAGCCCCTTCCCTCCCCCGTCCTGGATTAGTTGCCCCCCCTCACTCCCCCTCAAGTAAAAAATTGACACCTTGAATGTCCAGTTCGATAGGACACAAGGTTTGAATTGTACATTGTACTCAACATATAATTTCAAAAGCAAAGCTTTTGTGACCGTTTTCGATTGTAATATCCATGAAAAAAAAGAGCTGAGGAATTAATGCGTCCATGAGAAAAGAAATTAATGAGGGTACAACTTTCCACTAGAAGTATTTGAATAATCACCCTCGGATAATCCCCCCAGGCTATTATGTGAGGAAATACTGTTTACGGTAATGTTGTATTGATGATTTTATACTTAATTGGTCAATGCCTTTGTGTGAAAAAGCCATCAAGATTTTGATTATCCGTGGGCCTGAATTAGATGGTACAGCTTTGCTACATGAGACAAGTCCATGACACACATTGTTTCTTCTAACTCATACATTGTATCTACAGCTTGCCTTTAGTTGTCCAATATGGAACAAATAAGTGTTGCAGCATGTAAAATGTTTTCAAACCCTTCAAGAATTGTAGGCTCAGACAATTTTCAGTGAGGAAAGATGTAGAGAACATTTGCACTTGGTCATCCCCCGCCACAAAACTTCCATGCAAGGAAGTTGTACCCTCTAAACTGGGTTTTGTTTGGTTTCGTTTGATAAGAAGTACTGATTGATGTACACGTGTAATTATGTATTTCCTAATCAACCATGGTTCATACAATCTTGAAATTTTAAACGGCATTCTTAGTGTTCGCAAAGGAAAGTGGACAATTTGCATTTGTTGTCTAGTTTACAGCCGTTTTCAGTGTTACGGGCATAGAGGCTATCCTGAGGCTATCCTGAGGCTATCTTTCGACGTGCTGTTTGAAATTAGCCAATCACAACCGATGCATACTGATGTTTGTTTCATGACACGTCTATGCAAATGAGCCGCAAGTTCAGAAGGTCATGCTAGTGGACTGTTATTTATTTTATTATGTTTTCAATGTAGTTTTAAACTTTTTTAAATATATTTTTGAACAGTGCATGACATGCTCTATGCAAGATTTGAAATAGGTTTGGAAATTTAAAGTGTATTGGTTTGAGTATTTTAAAATTTTTAAAATATACTTATTAAAATGTATTTTGAAATATCTAACAGATGAATATAGCAGAATATTCTCGAAATATTCGTTACCAGTTTTGTAGGGGATTAAAAATATATTTTAATATTGTTTTAAACAGCTTTTAATGCTATTTTAAGACGCTGAAAAATACGTTATAAATATATTTTAAGCACAATTTGGAACCTGTTTCGTGTGAAAACAGTTTTTAAACAGCATGTAAATAGCTTACAAATAGTGTGGAAAGTTAAAATATATTTTTAAAATTGTTTGTATCCTGTTTATAATAAATAGTTTTAAAATTCCAGTCTGCGCTTTGTGAAATCCTTAAACCTTCAAAGACTTTTCAAAATGTTTTAATAGTGTTTTAATCAGCTTAAAACACCGTTAAAAACAGTTGAAAAATACATTAAAAAATACACTTTAAACATGTATTTTTTACCTGTTTAGGCCTGTTTATAAAAATAGGTTCAAAATAGTTTTTCAAAACAGTTGAAAAACAGGTTAAAAATAGTGTTCTGTTTGGTAAGGGTTGAGAGAGCTGACGCGTTAATCTAATTGGCCAACTTTTATGCAACAATTGTTTCTTATCCCGCCCGATCGCATTACAAAAATTGACCTGAAATCCTCGACCGTTGGTAATTCACTTAGAAGAGCGCGCGGACAGTTTTAGCGAGAAGAACTTATGCAGTTTTAAGTCGGAAAAGATATTAATGTTTTGCTTTTCTAGAGCGAAGATCGATCTGAACCCATCTTGTAAACAACGAACAGACTGCTCTGTCGGATAGGCTCCGACGCTGTGTAGCCACTTTCACAAGGATAATGTTCGCCACGATAAATTTAGGTTCTTTGATCTCCTGCAAATTGAAGTTACTCTCGTACAGTGTAAATATATTTGAGTCCATTTTTCCACAAGGGAAAGAATGTACAGAAGAGCTGACCTCAAATAATACTGAGGTGAGCAAAGTGTCCTTTGCTTGAAAATTGTAATTATCAGTGGCACATGATTAGTCTACAGTTTACTTTCGACATTGAAACTGAGAAATAATTGCAGTTACTTTTCCTTCGAAATCCGTACCATAAAAATATCAAGTCGAGGTTAACCTTTACCTAGCTATAAAGTGTTGTAGTTCTTAGCTTTATATTACATTGTGTGCTACACTGTTTAGCGTGTTACGCCACTGTTGCAATTTTATCGAGTACAAAGGTTACAAAATAAACTTAACATGTGCATTTTGAAATTGTGATATCACATAACCTACTTGAACTAAACCGCTGTTGACTGAACAGTCTCAGTTATTGTTATTGTCTAAATTGCCTGACAGGGTGATTATTCACTCTGTCGTGCGGTCATTCTTGAAGGCTTAAAAATGTCAGGCTCAAAGCCTTACAAAATTAAGGTCCAATTTTCAGGTTAACGCCAGGCTAAAAAAGGTTAATGTTAGGTTAACAATTTTTAGCTTTTGTCAGGCTAAAATTCAGGCCAAAATTAGGTTAAGTTAAGGTCCAATTTTCAGGTTAACGCGACGCTTAAAAAGGTTACATGTTAGGCTAAGGATTTTGGCTTTTGTCTGGCTAAAATTCAGGCCAAAATTAAGTTAAAGTTAGGCCAGACAATTTCGTCTGGGCCGTATTTTCTCGATTAAACGGCGGACCCTGAATAAACGCCGGGGTCAAATAAACGCCGGGCCTACAGGGCTGAGTTTAAAATAAACGCCCCCGGCGTTTATTCAGGGTCCCGGCGTTTATTTGAGGTCCTGGCGTTTATTCGAGATGGGTATATTAAAACAGGATTATGTCGTGACTGGATACTAGTTCTCTTTCTACCATTATATTTGAATTTATACACTAATATTCAAACCATAGTTAATAAACGAATCTGGTTGTGAAGCTCAGCTAAGTCCTTTGTTTTATGTTTTTGTTACCGTTTTTAGCCTTGACAGTGCACAAACAACAATAGGTTTTGAATTTGCATGAGCAACTAACCAATAAGAATGTCACTATTAAGTTATTCAGCCATAGTGTGCGAACGTAAAACAAAAGATTGTGCACTGTCGTGGTACTTTCAACATAAATTGCAGCACCTTTGTTAAGGTCTTTAAAACTTGCAAAGTTTCATAACCAGTCCCTTGAGTAACTATGTTCAAACCAAACTACCTTTTACAAAAGTACTCCTCAGGTATCGTGTCAATCTCTTTTAAATTACGGTAACTTTTCTGCGGGCTTGTACATCAAGCAAGGATCATCTCTGGGGTCTCTCCTGCGTTTCTCCAGCAGTTCCTTGCAATTGAATCGTTCCATAATTTTGCTTTTCTTGGAACTGATGGAGAAGGAATCTCGCCACCACCTTGTTCAAAATTGCTTGCACAGTACGTTTGCCGTCGAGCAGTTACCAATACACTTCCTCCGTGTCTCCTGCACGGAGAAACGTAACGCTGAGAAGAGTTCAATCACTGTTTCTGTCAGTGATGTTTTTTCTTTTTAATAACTTACCATATTCACTTAGATGAGACAAAGTTGATGACATTGTTTCACATTTTTTAAACGTTTTCGTTGAATTTTGGTTCTTGGTTCAATAAAAATCCAATACTGAAAAGTGCATTTAATAAATAAACGCCAGGCCCCGAATAAACGCCGGGCTCGAATAAATGCCGAGTCTACGAGGCCGAGTTTTAAATAAACGCCCCCGGCGTTTAATCGAGAAAATACGGTAGCTCCATTTGAGCTTAATGTAGACTGGTCACAACAATGTGGGTTATTTCGTTGATAGTTTGGATTTCAAAAAATGGTCAGTTTGGCACATACTCATACAGGTTTCATATTGCATGAAATGGAAAGAAGATAGGATTGTTTCCATTACATTTTGAAATATTAGTAATATTTACCTTATCCAAGTCATATTTAAAACTGCCAACATCTGGAAGTGGCTTAAGAGTCGATTCCAGTGATTTCAGCATTTCTCTAAGTGACTCTCTCTTCGCAAATGAGCATTCTGGATTTTTGAAATTGGATGTGTGTCCAACGTACCTTTTCACAGCACGTTCAAAGGAAAAACACCAATAATTATCAGGATGGGAGAAACGCCATGCATCTTGCTCAACATGTTGAAGGTTGTGAGCTGTGACGAGACAGGATTGTATGCCGTAATTCTCCTCAATAAGAATGACAGATCGTTTTGCCATTCTACTAAACAGCTCAGCATCACTGTGCTCCCATACTTCACGCTGTCTAAACACCAATTCTGTCATTCGTACAATTAACTGCCAAATGTGATAATCAGTGGGACTAAGCAATCCATCAAAAATCGCCTCGGATGCAGGGAAAGCAAACATTACGTCTTCCTCTGCCTTCCAGTATCCAAGACGGGAAGAGAAACCTTTAGGTGCCCTGCCATCCAGGAATTCTGTGAAGTTAATATTAAATATATGCAGGTTGTGTAACGCCTTCACAGCCGTTCTGTTTGCGTGACGCATCCCATCATGCCTTAGTTTAGATACGGGACTTTCAGTGGACTTCTCCTGATGCGAGCAAGAACGTTTTGAAACGCAACCCAGTGTTGTTGTAGCTTCGCTACCTGGTTTAGTTTTAGCTTCACTCGAAGCCACTTATGAGTATGGTTCATTACAGTCTTTGACAGTCCTGAACCCGGACGATTGTAAGCCTTAAGTCGTCACAACATCGCTACTGAATAAACGGATTGGATTGTTAGACTGATGACTTGTACAACTGCATTCTCGCGCCCCGTTTCACAACGAAAGGCGGGCGCTACAGTCAAAGACTTGTGAACAGTCGAAAGAAACTCACCATGGATGCAAAACAACACGAAGATAAACTCGAAGACACCGGAATTGGGTCAACCTTCGCTTCAAAGCAAGATGAATATATCGCCGATATCGCCGATCAAGACAACCGTAAGGAAACCTCAGAATTAACACTGAAAGAGGCTGCCGCTTCGATGAGATAGGAGTACCCAACGACGAACTTTTTAGATTTGAAATATTTGTGGCCCAAATGATTCCTTGACATTCCTTAAGACTTTTATGGTTAATATTTAACTACCGTGGGAAAAAAATAACCGCTCTTCAAAGCCAGCTAGCTATGGATTAACATTTTTACTTGCCAGCCAGGATCCATTTTGCTAATCGTTTTTGCCAGCCAGGGACATTTTGCCTGTAGCTTTTGCCAGCCAGGGACATTTTTTAATCATACGATTTTCCCAGCATTTTTGGCAAGTCCGTTTTTCCAGCCAGGAGATCCTTGATTTTGAATTCCCTCGAATTAAAACAACTTGGAGCATTTCATGATCACGATTTTAGTCATTTTATTTCCCGACGCATCTTCTATTTAGGAATTTACATCAGCTACAAATGAAATTTAAGTGGTACTTACCTTAAAATGGAAAGTCGCTAAACTCACCAGTAAAAATGTACTTTTTGCCCTTTTTTGCCTTTATTTGAAGCATACTTGACAGCAATGTCACTGGATAATCACCACTGAGTCTCTAGCCATACACATGCAGCCACAACTCAGTGTTTTTCAGCTTTTAATGTTATGCTTGAGGGCACGGAGTGATGTAAATGCCTGGAAGGTTAAAAGCAGGACTGATGGCACAATGTGATTGAAACGCCAGGAAGACATAGTCTATTCGTGATAATCATCATATGATTGACACAGTGTGATTGAATGCCAGCAAGGCACAGTCTTTTCTTGATAATCAAGGTACAATCGACGGCACAGAGTGATTGAAATGCCAGTAAGGCGCAGTCTTTTCTTGATGATCAAAGTACAATCGGCGGCACAGAGTGATCGAAATGCCAATAAGGCACAGCCTTTTCTTAATAATCTGCTTATTATTGACGCCACAGAGTGATTAAAATCCCATTAAGGCACAGTCTTTTCTTAATCATCAATGTAAAATAGACGGCACAGAGTGATTGAAATGCCAGTATAGCACAGTCTTTTCCTGATGATCAATGTAGAATCGACCGGCGGCACAGAGTTATTGAAATGCCAGTAAGGCACAGTCTTTTCTTAATAATCAGCTTATGATTGACGGCACAGAATGATTGAAATGCCAGTAAGGCTCAGTCTTTTCTTGATGATCAAATGTACAATCGACGGCACAGAATCATTGAAATGCCAGTAAGGCACAGTCTTTTCTTAATAATCAGCTTATGATTGACGGCACAGAGTGATTGAAATTCTTAATAATCAGCTTATGATTGACGGCACAGAGTGATTGAAATGCCAGTAAGGCACAGCCGTTTCTTAATAATCTCCTTATTATTGACGGCACAGAGTGATTGAAATGCCAGTAAGGCTCAGTCTTTTCTTAATAATCAGCTTATCATTGACGGCACAGAGTGATTGAAATGCCAGTAAGGCTCAGTCTTTTCTTAATAATCAGCTTATGATTGACGGTTCAGAATGATTGAAATGCCAGTAAGGCTCAGTCTTTTTTTTGATAATCAGCTCCATGATTGACGGCACAGAGTGATTGAAATGCCAGTAAGGCTCACTCTTTTTTTGATAATCAGCTTATGATTGACGGCACAGAATGATTGAAATGCCAGTAAGGCTCAGTCTTTTTTTGATAATCAGCTTATGATCGACGGCACAGAGTGATTGAAATGCCAGTAAGGCACAGCCGTTTCTTAATAATCTCCTTATTATTGACGGCACAGAGTGATTGAAATGCCAGTAAGGCTCAGTCTTTTCTTAATAATCAACTTATCATTGACGGCACAGAGTGATTGAAATGCCAGTAAGGCTCAGTCTTTCCTTAATAATCAGCTTATGATTGACGGCACAGAATGATTGAAATGCCAGTAAGGCTCAGTCTTTTTTTTGATAATCAGCTCCATGATTGACGGCACAGAGTGATTGAAATGCCAGTAAGGCTCACTCTTTTTTTGATAATCAGCTTATGATTGACGGCACAGAATGATTGAAATACCAGTAAGGCTCAGTCTTTTTTTGATAATCAGCTTATGATTGACGGCACAGAGTGATTGAAATGCCAGTAAGGCACAGCCGTTTCTTAATAATCTCCTTATTATTGACGGCACAGAGTGATTGAAATGCCAGTAAGGCTCAGTCTTTTCTTAATAATCAGCTTATCATTGACGGCACAGAGTGATTGAAATGCCAGTAAGGCTCAGTCTTTTCTTAATAATCAGCTTATGATTGACGGCACAGAGTGATTGAAATGCCAGTAAGGCACAGCCGTTTCTTAATAATCTCCTTATTATTGACGGCACAGAGTGATTGAAATGCCAGTAAGGCTCAGTCTTTTCTTAATAATCAGCTTATCATTGACGGCACAGAGTGATTGAAATGCCAGTAAGGCTCAGCCTTTTCTTGATGATCAAATGTACAATCGACGGCACAGAAGCATTGAAATGCCAGTAAGGCACAGTCTTTTCTTAATAATCAGCTTATGATTGACGGCACAGAGTGATTGAAATGCAAGTAAGGCTCAGTCTTTCTTTGATAATCAGCTTATGATTGACGGCACAGAATGATTGAAATGCCAGTAAGGCACAGTCTTTTCTTGATGATCAAATGTACAATCTACCACCCAGAGTGATTGAAATGCCAATAAAGCACGGTCTTTTCTTGATAATCAGCTTATGATTGACGGCACAGAGTGATTGAAATGCCAGTAAGGCACAGTCTTTTCTTGATGATCAAATGTACAATCTACCACACAGAGTGATTGAAATGCCAATAAAGCACGGTCTTTTCTTGATAATCAGCTTATGATTGACGGCACAGAGTGATTGAAATGCCAGTATAGCACAGTCTTCTCTTAATAATCTGCTGATGACTGTCTGCACAGAGTGATTGAAAAGCCAGTAAGGCTCAGTCTTTTCTTGATGTTGAAAGTACAACCTACCACACAGAGTGATTAAAATGCCAATAAAGCACAGTCTTTTCTTGATAATCAGCTTATGATTGACGGCACAGAATGATTGAAATGCCAGTAAGGCACAGTCTTTTCTTGATGATCAGCTTATGATTGACGGCACAGAATGATTGAAATGCCAGTAAGGCACAGTCTTTTCTTGATAATCAGCTTATGATTGAGGGCACAGAATGATTGAAATGCCAGTAAGGCTCAGTCTTTTCTTGATGATCAAAGTACAATCGACCGCACAGAGTGATTAAAATGCCAGTAAGGCACAGTCTTTTCTTGATGATCAAAGTACAATCGACCGCACAGTGATTAAAATGCCAGTAAGGCACAGTCTTTTCTTGATAATCAGCTTATGATTGACGGCACAGAGTGATTGAAATCAGAGTAAGGCGCAGTCTTTTCGTGATGATCAATGTACAATCGACGGCACAGAGGGATTGAAATGCCAGTAAGGCACAGTCTTTTCTTGATGATCAAAGTACAATCGGCGGCACAGAGTGATCGAAATGCCAGTAAGGCACAGTCTTTTCTTGATGATCAAAGTACAATCGGCGGCACAGAGTGATTGAAATGCCAGTAAGGCACAGTCTTTTCTTGCTGATCAAAGTACAATCGACGGCACAGTGATTGAAATGCCAGTAAGGCACAGTCTTTTCTTGCTGATCAAAGTACAATCGACGACACAGAGTGATTGAAATGCCAGTAAGGCACAGTCTTTTCTTGATGATCAAAGTACAATCGACGGCACAGAGTGATTGAAATGCCAGTAAGGTGCAGTCTTTTCTTAATAATCAGCTTATGACTGACGGCACAGAGCGACTGAAATGGCATTAAGGCACAGTCTTGTCTTGGTGATCAATGTATAACCGACGGCACAGTGTGATTGAAATGCCAAGGAGACAGAGACGTTTTATCGATAATCAACGTATGATTGACGGCACGGTTTGATTGAAATGCCAGTAATGCAAAGTCTTTTCTTGATGAACAAAGTACAATTGACGGCACAGAGGGATTGAAATGCCAGTAAGGCACAGTCTTTTCTTGATGAACAAAATACAATTGATGGCACAGAGGGATTGAAATGCCAGTAAGGCACAGTCTTTTCTTGATGAACAAAATACAATTGACGGCACAGAGGGATTGAAATGCCAGTAAGGCACCATCTTTCCTTGACGATCAAAGTAAAATCGGAGGCACAGTGTGATTGAAATGCCAGTAATACGCAGTCTTCTCTTGATCGTCAATGTAAAATCGACGGCACGGAGAGATCGAAATGCCAGTAAGGCACAGTCTTTTCTTATTAAACAGCTTATGATTGACGGCACAGAGTTATTGATTAACTTTGACAATCAATGTACAATCGACGGTACAGAGTACAGAGTGATTGAAATGCCAGTAAGGCACAGTCTTTTCTTATTAAACAGCTTATGATTGACAGCACAGAGTGATTGATTAACTTTGATAATCAATGTACAATCAACGGTACAGAGTACAGAGTGATTGAAATGCCAGTAAGGCGCAGTCTTTTCTTGATGACCATTGTACAATCGGCGGCACAGAGTGATTGAAATGCCAGTAAGGCACAGTATTTTCACGGTGGTCAAAGTATAATCGGCGGCAAGGCACGGAGTGATTGAAATGCCAGTAAAGCACAGTCTTTTCTTGATGATCACAGTATAATCGGTGGCACAGAGTGACTGAAAAGTAGTAAGGCACGGTCTTTTCTTGATGATCAAAGTACAATTGATGGCACAGAGTGTTGAAATTCCATTAAGGCACAGTCTTTTCTTGGTAATCAATGTACAATCGACGGCACGGTGTGATTGAAATGCCAAGAAGACAGAGACGTTTATTGATAATCAACGTTTGATTGATGGCATGGTTTGGTTGAAATGCCAGTAATGCACAGTCTTTTCTTGATGAACAAAGTACAATTAACGCGGCACAGAGTGATTGAAATGCCAGTAAGGCACAGTCTTTTCTGGGTAATCAATGTGTGATTGATGAAACAGTGTGCCATTTAAAATAACGAAGAAACAATACCTAAATGGTACGTGGCAGACAGTACTTGAATTCCAAGGTATAGCTAAAGGTAGCCAGGCAATTGAAGATTTTTTGGTATCGTTTTTTGGTTAGTTTTGTGTTGTTTTTGTTGTTTTTTGATTTTTTTTAGTCTGTTCATAACAACAGGATTTCCACAGGTTACTATGTCGACCATGAAGTCGGCGCGAATGTGCTGTACGTCTGCGTGGGTCCAATCGAACTTCTCTTTTCCTTTGCAAAGGTCTTGAACACATTTTATTATAGCAACTCCACAGCTTCCATGACCTCTTCCAGAAGTGGTGATTTGATCGGGCATGGGCACAAGAAAACGCTCCATTCTCCATCTCGTCGGAAGAAACGCAGACATTCCAGTCTCAGTTGAGAATGTTTCCAGTAAGGTCATCACATTTTTCCTTTGTGATTCCGATATAGGCCGGTGGTAACCATCATCAAATCGAATCTTTTTTTCCTCTAGGCTGAACACAGCCAAACCCCAATGATCGGGCGGCATGTGAACCAGTAAGAACATCAGTTGTACCTCTGTCATTCTGTGTGCCGTGCAAATCCCGCGAATGACACTTTTCATCACCTTGCTGGAAAGATGTGATGGCAGATAGAGGAATGCATCTTTACCCTTCTCTAGGTTTGCGCGTTGACAGTAGTTTGACACCAGGAGGTTGATGGTCTCATCCGACAGAAAGCGTTCTCCGCATAATGTAGACAACTCTTGTGAAGTTATGTTGTAGTGACCACACCAACTTTTTGCAAGAAACTCCCTCTGCACATTTTCATTATCAAGCAAAGCAGCCGTTACTCGAGCTTTCTCTTCGGGCGTTCGTCTTTCAAATGCCTCGTTCAGCCACTTCAGTTCAAATAGCACCTCTTGTTTGAGTTCTTTCAGCCTGTGAAATCTTTCAAGCACAAGCAAGCCTTCTGGTGAAAAAGTGCCATAGTCTTGAAATTCCACAAACTGTGCCTTTTGTTCTCTGAGGGTCTTCTGTGCTTCCTCCACGACAGACAAAGGAGGCAAGCGCGAAACACCAAGGGGCTCAGAGATGATGGAGTCTGAAGTTGACAAAATGTTGTACTTTGCTAAAGAAGAATCCACGGGAATGGGAAACGACTGAGCCAGAAGCCTTCTTGGAGTTTGAAAATTGTCGTCTCTTCCAAGCAAGTCATTTATTACAGTATCTTCACTCTTTGAATCGGAGCTTATGCTGGAATCTTCTACGTTGATTAAATCTGGGAGTAGCTGCTTATCTTTCTGATCGCTAGAACTTTTTTTACTAGGTTTGTCCTCCACCGACGACCGTGAAGACACGTCGCTATCACTGTCCCAGATCCTTAGCTCTTGCTTGTGAACGGTTTTCAGGCTTTTCCGAAAAGCTAGACCTTTGTTTGAGACACGTTTCTTCTTCCGTTTCGGGCATTCAAAATTCTGTATCGATGTAACTCGTCTAGCCATACGGCTTCTTTCTCCAATTAAACTATCCACGCCCTGCTCGTCAGCCTTAATGCTTCTGTTCTCTTCTTTCTTTGTTCGATCTTGCATATCTGCGGTTTCCCGATTTGTCTTGCACCGTTTTGCGCGCAAAGGTTGCTCAAGCGTCTCCTCTGGTTGTAGCGTGTGTTTTCTTTTCCTTCCGTACTTTGACGTTGTTTCGAAGTGTATTGACCGATTGAAGTAAGAGGAAGGAAGCCACATGTCATCTTCGGGACCATATCCTTTGAATCGCACTTTATATTCGTACCCCAAAGTAGTTTTGCAAATGCGGCGTTCCATGATGTCCTCGACTTCATAGAACCCGTCTTCAAGCTCTGGAAGGTTCCCATCTTGGCTTGTTGTCTCATGGGAACCACCACTTTCACCTCTCGGAAAATAGCCTAGTTCAGCCAATTTCTTCTCGGACTGAGGATGTAGTGTGTACTTGCCAGGAGTAGAAGGATCAACAAGCAGCTCAACAGGGCCGACTAAACTTGATAGTCCTTTCCATGAAGTAAGAACAACTTCTTTTGAAACATAATAACATTTATCCTTGACTGAGTGGTTGTAAAGGGAGCATCTAAATCGAACTGCAGCATTATTTTTCAATTCAAAGCTTGTTAGCTCAGAGCCATCTTTTGAATATTGAAGAATTTCAACTCTTCCGACATCATACGTTTTGGATTCTTGTTGGGAGCATTTTATGGCAACATCACAGAATTTGACTATGTTGTGCTTGGGGTCTATTGGCGCCTTTCCAGGTAAATGCTTCGAGGCCCAGTGCCTCTTTTGTCTACATCGTGTAATGTACTCTCTGGGTAGCAGCAATTTAATGGCTTGCTTTATGTGGATATAGGATATCGTGCCGTCTTGGAGTTGTCTTGAAATCTTCCACTTTTTTCCTCCTTCTTCTGGTTCTGGTTCATCCAAATCACCACCATCATTCTTGTGTTGACTTTCATCAGTTTCTTCTGTTGGAGTATCGAGAGCCGCTACACACTCTTTGTCGTCAATGCTTTCTGAAATTCGGTCTTCTTGACTGGTCAATACATCTTGCTTCTCTTCGGCAAAAGACATGCTAAGTTTGTTGTAGCCCACGGGAAGGCTACCATCTACCATCTGAATACCACTTGGGTGTACGAAACTGTGCGGAATCTCCCAGAAACCGGAGTCCTTTAAAAGTTGAATGCATGTTGCGGGCATGTATCTCGCGAAAAGCGATTGCCCTTCTTTTTTCCCATCCAAATGAGCTTGCCTTTGTTGTTGCAGAAATTCAGGGTAATTGTCAGGGTAACTGTAGGAATTAGAGGTGAAGGCTTTGTTTCTTAAGGGCGAATGCTGCCCGTCTCCTCTTCGCAGACGTCTTGACTTTTACACCGGCATGCGCCAATCTGACTTTTGCGTTTAAATTAAATTGGATGCTTGAGCTTTTTTGTAGCATGTCTGCAAAAGTAGGCTGTGAATCGAGAGATTGAATTTCATTGGTTTTACCTTGCATCTCGCTAATAATTCGTTCGGTCACCTTGGTCCCCGAACGGTATGGAGATGCCCACTCAGGGCCCAGTTCCTTAGTGTGGAGAAACATGGCCAGCTGGTGGATGGATGCTGCCGCAAACTGAATTTCTGCGGTTAGATAACAACCATGTGTAAGAAAATGCCCTCTTTTGGATGGACTACTTTTGGCACCAGGTTGTGAATGAAAACGAACCTTCTTCAGTTTCTTCAGTCTTTCTTCAGACTTTCTTCCAAAGCCGAAACACGGTAATAGCGCAATATACCGATCTCTGTACGTCTGCCGGCGAACCGAATCCTGAGTTTCGAAAAGGCTCTATCAGATGTGTGACAGCCCGTATGTACAGACTAGTACCTTGTGATCCAGGAACATGATCATCTAGCAAATCAGCTATTCTGTGTAAAAATGCGCTCGCAGGCATCTGAATTCTGGTCGAAAAAACAGATAAGGACAAGATCCATTGCAGTTATGCTGGTGTCCAGCCCAGCTTTTTCGCATCTGTTTCGAAGGTCCTTTAGGTGTTGGATGGTGGCAACACGCGTCTCTGTATCGTTCCCTTCCCAAAACGTCAGATCTCAAGTCTCGTATTTCAAATTCTTCAGAAATAACCTCTGTTCGTGATCGTAATCCAAATAAGCAATGCTAGAAAGGAACCAGTAATAAGGAGCACAAAACCTTTCATCTTCTGTGCCAAGACCGAGGAAATAAACGCCAGCTTTACCTTCTGCAAGAGTGGGTGTCATCTTCTGGACAGTGGCTGCTAATGAGAATCCAGCAGAGTCCGTTGAATACCCCACGAGGGGAATTGGAGAGGCTCTTGGCTTTCCTAAGTTGTCATAGAAGCAACTGTGTCTCAGCTTCTCCCAGTACTTAAGCAAATGACACGCCTTGTAGCCTTTGTTTGGTTCTGGCCACATGCAGTAAATCACTGTCGGCTCATCCGTGGACGCCAGAGAAACTAAGTTGTGAACCGATACTGACTTAGACAGCTGATCCTTTGCTATTATACCATCAACGACCCTTTTAAGCGCAGCAAAATCATCCACATCACCTCGAGCTTTATTCCGTCTTGGGATTGGTAAAAGTTCTTCATCCCAGTTTTTGACATCTGGATCCCAAGAGTTTCCTAGCAGAACAACTTCACCAGCTGTTGTCATAAAAGGCTGCAAATATCTCAACGATCTGGCACCATCACTAGCTTCATTCACGTGAAGGTTCTTGAATAATGATGCTGCATTAGCAAGTGCACCTTGGTTTATACCAGGGTCCAATCGCATTTCAGAAGCATGTTTAGCTGTGGTAGAATCTCTGGCCAGACCAAAAAGCTCGGATAGGATTGCATAATTCGCAGGCCCTAGCTGATTCTTGAATAAGCTGCTTATGTCCTTGATTATGTCCAAGTAATGATGGTTGTTACCCTTGAGCAACTTCGAGACAAGGTTCTTGATGACTAGAATTTGAACTGACTGTGTCTTAGATACACCCGATTTGAATAACCTTGGAGCTGATTCTCTGGGTGAGAGTTTGACTTGAACCAACGCCAAGACTTGCTTTGTGGCGTCCTTTCGACGATGCACTTCGTTATTTAAGGCTTCCGCCAACTCTCCTTTTCGGGCGTATCTCTTGTTGAAGCCAACATGTCCAACGCGGTTCTCGAGAGTATTGCAGCTTCCATATTCACGATGTCTTACTGTGTCCTTCAGTTCACACATTTGGCTCGCACAATTCGAACAGGTGTACGGGTGATCTCCAAATGGCAACGCATCTTCTAAACATGGCGGGTCAAGGCTCTTGATTCCTCTGGTAACACAAACTTCTTTACCATGGAGAGAGAGAACTTTTGACAGTGGAACATACACAGACCTGCTAGAAGAGTGAGATTTGTGGATGATGACATCAGCGTCTATTGGATGAGTCTGTTTCCAGATCTTGTACTGGCAGCAATTTTTATGACCAGTCAACATTTCTACGCAAGTGATGTTTCCAGCAGTCAGTTCCCTTTGAAAGAGCGTCTTTCCTTAATCTCCTAATACTGTCATCTTTGGCGAAATGTTTAACGACCTCTGGATCCCACAAGTAACAGCAACGGACCTTTTCGAGCGTTTGGTCTATTTTCTTTGCTTTACTGTCAGATCCAGAGGTCCTGCCTAGTTTAAAGGAGCCTTGAAATAATGTTCGATATTCTTTGTAGATGTCTTCACCGGTATACGAGAATGTTTTGTCACTTTTGGTGGTTGCTTTTCATCTGTGAAGAATCGAAGAGCATCTTGATGGCACTTGGACCTGCTGTGTTCCTCTGTCTGGACGACACCGGTAAAGGACAGGATGGCATTACCTTGTAAAATACTCTCAATTGATGCCTGCTTGGTTTTAAGCTTATGGCGGGATTGCTGGTTTTGTTTGGCCCACTTCTGATGCGGCAGACAGATCTCACACGTTATGGTACTGCCTCCTACATGCGAAAATTGTGGAAAGTGTTTTCCCTTCTCAGCGGCCTTGAAGTGCTCGATCACAAGACTACCAACCGTAACAGGAGGAAAGACAACTGCAAGAAATGATCGCAGACGGGAAACAGCAAATGACGTACTTCTTCCTGCATTTTTAATAGGCTCACTTGTTTCTTCTTTCTCAGCTGGAAACATTCTCTCAAGAAACTCTTGAAAGGACCTTAGTTTACCCGGAAGTTGCGAAGGAAGCAGTTTTTTGATTGATTTGTGATGTTTGAGGTAGAAATGTTTTGCAATTTCATGTTCTCCCTCGATTGCTGACGGGGATGTTTCTTCGACGACAGTATTACATGAAAACTCTTCAATGCGCAGTCCCTCAGTGCTGTCTATTACAACGATTTGTGGACCTTTTCCTGGTTCTTCATCACTAGAAGTGTCAACAGGTGGCAAGATTCTTCTTTTTTTCTCTTCTACCACTTCCTTTAAATTTTCAGCTAATGCTGTGCCAGCTAAGGTCGGTGGCTCTTCCTTTTCTTCCACGTTCTCGAGCTCCGAGTCTTCCCTTTCCAATTCACCGGGAATATCGTAGGGCGTTTCGTCTATGATCTCACTCTGTGCCGTGTCAAATTTCTTCCTTCGCAGTTCCTCAGAGCTATCCATTACATCAATTTTTGGAATCTTTTCTGGTTCTTCATCACTAGAGGAGTCAAAAGGTTGCAAGATTCTTCTTTTTTTCTCTTTTACATTTTCCGTTGAATTTGCAGCTAATGTTGTGCCAGCTAAAGTTGGTGGCTCTTCTTTTTCTTCCACATTCTCGAGTTCCGAGTCTTCCCTTGCCAATTCACCGGGAATATCGTAGGGCGTTTCGTCTATGATCTCACTCTGTGCCGTGTCAAATTTCTTCCTTCGCAAGAAACAGTAACCGCAAATCTTCTCTTTTTTAATTTGCCTCTGGACTTTGCGAAATGGCTCAGCAGAAAAGACGTATTGACCTAGCTGTGAAAAAAACTGATCTCTACACTCCTCTGCTACACCATTGTCCACTTTGTAATGATTCCACAATTCCATTTTGTTAATAACATCTTCAGCACTTCCTTCTACATAATTATGTGAAATCCAAGTCTTGACGCCATTCGGTGAAAGAAGATGATCTGATGGTGATGGATTTCCACTTTTGAAAGCCAAACCTTTGTAACCGAACGTTCTTCCCTTTCTTTTGATTAGGCAAATCGTAAAACCAGCCAAAGAAAAGGATTGGCCGAGGAGACTAAAAAAATACTCCTGTCTTCTTCTACATTGCCATGAAAAGACCTGTAACTGTGCCAAAATGTTTCCTTCTCTATTACTTTCTTTGTGTTACTTTCAAAATTACTTCTGAGCCACTCAATAACCATGTCTGCAGATACCTGAGAAAGAATCATGGCGTGGGGAACTTAATTTTAACGCAAACTCTGAAAGTTACAAGCACAGGGCAGATTTCATATTTAAAATTTCGCCTAAGATTACTGTTTTTTTTTAAATTTGCCTAGCAATTTATAATTTCCGAGCCACTAAATAACCATGTCTGCAGATACCTAAGAAAGAATCGCGAAGTAGGTAACTTGATCTTAACACAGCCTCTAAGAGTCACAAACACAGGACAGATTTCAGATTTAAAATTTCGCCTAAAATTCGTTTGTGACTGTAAAGTTCTGTTGTTTTGGCTTACATTTTATAATCATATTTTATCTCCTAAAATGTGTTTGGGTACAAATTAAATCTGTTATTTTACGTGAATTATTGAAAAGAAAAGGAAATAAAAAGGAAACGAAAGTCACCCGAGTCACTTTCGTACATGCACGATCAAGAGGGGTTTCGATGGGTTCGTTCCACATGGCGTGGCTACCTTCATTCTAATTTGGTTTTAAAGTTTAACTTTACCTATTTCGAAGATTGTAATGTGCTATCGGAACAAGTGGTAACTAGAAACATGTGACGCTCTACATACATGAAACATTGTAATCATAACACTCACTCGAAAGCAGTAAAAAGAAACCAAAGCTCTGTACAAGAGTTCATGCGAACAATGATTGGGTTAACGTGGAACTGCTGACGTAATGATCAAATTCCTTTACGTAAACAAACTCAAAAAGTACCTTGCTTTCCTGTTTCCTTTCAATTCCTGAATCCACACTGCCTCTGATAACAAAAGAAAAGAGGTTTGTAATATATGACCGCAGTTTCATTATAGGTTTATATGAAACTGGGAAATCCTTAACATTGCTCATTCTTTTTAAGGAACATTTTAACCAGAATAACCAGCATCAACGATAAATAAATCGGCAGAAGACCCGTTTTTCGTTTAGAGGCTTTGCGAGCGTGCATGATTAATAATAGATTGCAAAACCTCCATTATCCATTTTTAATTGACGTGTGGTTATATCTTGCTTTGCTTAAGCCCAGCAGACCATAAAACAGCAAACTAACGAGGAAATAGTCAGAAAACAAATTAAAACGTTACTTACATCAGCGTGGAAATACGCGACATCCTCGTTCCCCACAATATTTCTCAGGTTAGCTAAAAGAAGAAGCTGAAAAGAGAAAGTCGTGTTATATCTTTGCTACACGAAAAGGGAAAAAACATTAAGAAACCCAGCACAGAGAAAACCAATTTGAACATACATAAGATCTCCCAAAGGGTTACCAAACAAACTGGCATTGATCTCTCTACCCAGTAGTTCACAAAACCTCGCTGCAAAATGTGCAAGCAAAATCAAACCCTAACCTGTTCTCCACCCGCAAATTTGGAACTCACAACAGTTCACTGCAAGTGCTCGCAAACACACCAAGTATCTCTACCCAGTAGTTCACAAAACCTCGCTGCAAAATGTGCAAGCAAAATCAAACCCTAACCTCTTCTCCACCCGCAAATTTGGAACTCACAACAGTTCACTGCAAGTGCTCGCAAACACACCGAGTATCTCTACCCAGTAGTTCACAAAACCTCGCTGCAAAATGTGCAAGCAAAATCAAATCCTTTTTTCGAAATGATCTAATTTAGCATTCACAGAAGCTCAGTCCAAGTGATCGTGAAACATAGTGGGCATCTGATACTGATTATATCCTTGGTCTTCCAATTCCACACCCATTGAATTAAAATGCAATATAATGTACTTTACCTTTCGAAATGGTCGAGCTTTGCGTCAGCTACATCTCATTTTGCAAAACGCATGTCCAGAACTACTTACAAGTGAGTGCAAATAAACAAACGTATTAGATCGGATCTGTGTTTGGAATCAGTTTACACTCTTTTTTATAAGAATATATTTTATAAGAATATCGAGGCTGAAATTTTCGAAAATTATAAGAATATTTCAATTACGAACCCGAGGCTGAGATTTTGAAAGGATATGATTTTGTGTGTTAAAAATCTGTAAATACAATACAACTATGTTTTTAACTTAACCGTATAAAATTATTCCTTTCTCTAAACGGCAAAACTAGCCAACAAAACGAAAGAAACTGCACTGCAATGCTAATGACAGTTTGATGAACGGTACATGTCATACATGAAAAGCGATGCCCTCATGGAGCACGTGGACAATGTAACGCGATACAGATCTAGACACTGAACAATACCGCAATACCACAATACATTCTAAAACGGAAATGTCATAAGAATATTTTCAGCTTAATCGGCAGAAAAAAAAGAATATTCTATTCAGCCTGGGCCGGAAAAAACAACATTCTTATTAAAAAGAGTGTATAGCTCTTGCACGTTTCAGTGTGTAACTTCCATATAATGTTCGTTTCTTGCAAGTTAGAAGCGTGTACAGTTAACTGTTACAATTTTCCGCGTGAATTTAAATTAGAAAATTGAGTCGCGGTACATTATTGATTTCGAAGAAAACCTTTTTTCCAAAGTTGAGTTATTAAAAATTTACTATGTACTCAACGAACACTTTGTAGTGAAAAGTCTGGCGAGAGTACATGTTCCGGGCTGGCTCGGTAAAAAAGGCTGGCTCGGTTTACCGAGATGACTGATCACCCGGTATTACATGAGGCGAGCCAGCCCACCTGCGGCTAAATTTAGAAGCTGTCGTGTGAAAAGAGAGTGTAGGTTTTTGTCGAGAGTCGAGGGTCGAGGGTAATATGTCGAGGGTCAAGGGTAAAATGTCGAGGGTTCGAAAATGTCGGCATTTTTTTATTTTAATTAAAAAAACAAACTGAACAAAACAAAACAAAAAACACTGAAAGAAAGAAAATAAATTTAAAAAAAAAACGTCACGCCGGCCCCGAGACTCGAACCGCCATCCTTCTGAATTACGATGCGCGCTCCGTACCATTGCGCCACCAAGCCAACTCTGATGTACCGCGACAGAATTAGTTTATTAAGCCCCTTGCGCGTGACGTCACGCATTTTCCAAGAAGGTGCCCGCTTCTTTGAACACGAAGTCAAGTCAACACGGCTTTATTTCCCACCTAAGCGCTTTCACCCCCAAACAAACTCCACCTGACTGGGTTCACGACACCATCCCTCCAGCATCGTGGTTTTCCTCCAGCAAAGGAGGACTTTGCATACCCCCTGGGGTGAAACACGCGCGTTTTTAGGTAATCAATGGCTTCCAACATGGCGGACACGTGGAAATTTGTCCTATTTTCAACTTGATTTTTTCGCCTGGTAAAGCAGTTATGGTAAGTCAAACCTTTTGATTTTATTATTCTATGTGTTATGTTTCGACAGGAATAGTCTTACGAGTGAGACAAATCTATAACATTGTGTTATCGTCGTGTTGTCTGTAGCCTGTCATCCATGACTGTTGAGCATGAATATTCAAGGCATGTTTTGAATTGCAGATAGATATACTAAATCCTGGTGTCAATAGGTCAATGATATGCAAATCAAGTTTTTCGTAATTTATACTATTTCTAGGACCTAATTGACTCCAATTGACTCCTCGTTTTCCCGAAAAATTTTGAAGTTGAAAAAAGGTATTTTTGGCGCAATCTTCGGTTGGATTAAAGAGATCATATCACACAGTCTTACCGTGGCGAGTGCCGCGAGTAGCTTCTCTGCCGTTTCATAACTCGGCATTGTTATTTCTTTCTCATTTTACAGGAGCCAGTTCCTTCGACCTCTGCGGAGGTTATCAAAGATAGCCAAGGCAAGCGCCCTCATGTTTCGAGCGGACAAACGCCGAAGAAGAAAAGGAGTCGAGTGCCTTCGACAACAGGGCCGAATTCAACTCCCAGAACTACTCGTTCGTCTAGGAGAGTTCTCTTCTCGCCTCAAAGGAGTACTTCGATTCGTGTAAGTGTATTTTATTGTACTGTCGAGCACTTAAAGTTTACCATGTCTCAAGAATCGGCACATCATGTAAAGGAATCATTATAAACAGTGCATTTTACTCTCTTTTTTGATGTCTTTGTATGTTAGGTGGCTACCAAATTGTTGGCCAAAGCGAAGTCACCAGCGAGAAGGAAACACAACATTTGGACAAATAAAGAAAATGCTGCTCTTGTACAGTTTGTGGCCCTGCACAAAGACCTTCAGGAAACTGACAAGGAATGGCCTTCAATGAGAGCGACGCATAGCTACTGGGCAGATGCAGCTTCTTTCATCAAAAACATGTCAGGGACAGCATTTGTGAGAAAAGGTATTTTGAAAGCCTTTTTGAATATCATTTTATAATCCATTTTCATTACGTGGTTTATCATTGTTTGACCTTTTTTTACTGTTTATTACACAATAATTAATAAAGACTAATAAATTGGTATAAATAAGTGCCTGGAAAAAAAATTAAAGAGTAAACCTCTGAGAATATTCAAGGATGCCATTTGTTGTTGTAGGTTCTTCTGTGCGACAACAAGTACAATGTACACTTGCAAGAAGATACAAAACAGTAGAAGAGGCAGAAATTGGTCTCGGTGTTACCATTGACACATATCAAGGTGACGATGCGGCAGCGCTGGATTGCAGTAAAACCCTTAATTCTCCTGACTTATCAGAGATTATCAAGCATATGACCCGACGACAGGCAATTGATGTTATGCATCAAATCATGGAATGGACTGAAAGGGAGACCAGAGCATACATTTTGGAAAACCTATCAAAAAAGTTCCTCAACAAACAGCAGTTATTGGAAATTGTGAAGAACTGCCTGTTACTTGCAGATAGGGAAACACTTCTGGAATCTGGAAATGAAATTTTCATGAAATTAGCAACTGATATCGGGATTGACAGTAATCCAAGAGACTTTGTTGAACTTTCGCTAACGGCGATGAAACGGTTACAGGAGAAAGGGAAAAACAACCTTGTTTACAAGTTCTGTGCTTGTGGGCAAAGATAGACCAGGAAAAGAGGTGCCTCTGATGCCCTTGGAAAGGATGCCATTTGGTCTCTTAGAGTACTCTATTGAGTTCTTCACTTGCACAAACATCCACCAGGTGATTTCTTAACATTGATAGTTTGTTTGCATCAAGCAATACCCAGCCGATTGAGGCTTAGTGGCCTAATGAGTGGGGCGCTGGATTATGGAGCGAAAGTTCCGGGTTCAAGCACTTGCTGGGGTCACTGTGTTGTGCTCTTGGGTGTAATATAATTTACTCTCATAGTGCCTCTTTCCACCCAGGTGAATAAATGGGTACCGGCCAAAAAAAGCTGGAGTGGGTACTCTGCGATGGACTAGCATCCCATCCAGGGGAGAAGAAATATTCTTAGCTGCTTAATGCTATCAAAACCAGAATAAGCTCTGACAGTATGCACCACTTGGCTTCTGGCTGCTCTTAATTATTATGATAATTGGCATTTGCAACTTACAAATAACAGTGTCCTCCATAAAAAAAAATCCCTCTCTGGTTAATTTTTTTTTTCATTTCTTCATTTAGAGTTAAGATTCCCTGTGAGGGTCAAATGAAGCTTTATTGATTGTATGAAAATGATACTAATATTTATTTGTTAACTTTGTATTTTGTCTTGTACAGATATCTGTTCCAGAGGATTTTAAACTGTGGCATGAAACTATGCTGGCAGAATTCCCTATGCGTTTTCAGCGTCTTTTTGCTGGTCCAATGTGGAGTGGAACTGACAAACAAGACTTCTTAAATCCACTTAAGGTAACCACAGAAAAATGCAAATTTTAGCTTGCTGCATTTGATAAAGATTTTAGATGTTCAAATTTTATTATGCATTCACTATGTATATTGTTTTAAGTCATTGCTTGGTCCTTTTTATTGTCCTAACTTCTGCTAACATGGTTGTATCCTTTCGCTCAGGCACGGACAAATGTACCTTGCAGAAGCATCACAACACAATGGAGACAAGACCAGAAGTCACCCTTCAAGCAAAGCACTGCTGACCAGGTAAACTTCCTTTCAGTGGAACCTATTTGTCAAGCAGGACTTCAATATGAAGTTTTTTTTTTTAAATATGCTAACCAGCCAATGTGCAATGAAATGTATGTTGTCACCCTTTCAAAATTACATATTTGTGGACCATAAAAATATGATATCTGTTTTGTGTTTTAAACTGTACTACTGAGGTGGAATTTATTTCAACAACTAATTTAAACCCCCCTGCCTTAAAAAAGGTTGCAGTTAAAATTGATATATACAGATGAAACAACATAAAAATGCAATCTGAATTAATTACTAAGACTAAAACAGAAAATTCAACTAGAAATACAGTTTGAACTTGTATAACCCAAACTATTTTTCAACAACATTGTTATATCCTTCTGCTCTAAAAACATCCGGAAAAAGTGAAATATCTTACACTTCCTACAATCAATCTAAACCATTTCCGCCTACAATCTTTAGGATGCTGCATTGGATGCCCTCTATAAGGCAAATCCCAGTGGTAGATTTTGGCTGAAACTCGATGGTACAGATGTGAAACCATGCCTAATGCATTCAATGAAAGGAGTTTGGAATGGAGATGTTGATCTTGGAGATGGGAAACTGAAAGAGCTGAGGGCGGAGTATGAAACCCGTCTGACAACATTTAAAGGGTCATCTCAGGCGCGAACCAGAGCAGAATTAGAGGGCAAGTTGAGAGAGAGGCTAGATGAATTAAAAGCAGATAGTGACTTTCTTCGTGAAGGATTGAATGAAGCTGTTGACAACTACAGAAAGAAGTACAACAACAACAATACATCTGAAGAGGCGTTAAAGAGTGCAAATTGGGATGTTGTTGAATTCCAGACCCTCCTACAACAGGCGCAGTCCATGGCCAGTGTTATGGAAACAATCCTGAGTACGCTAAACCCTGCAACATGCACAAATCGGATAGTGCAGAGGGCTAAAGCATCCATCAAAGACATCCAAGTGGATCAATATCTAAGGAACATCTTCAAAAAGAAGCGATCAGTGGCAAGTCATGTTCTTGTCTTCATGTTGTCAGATGAAAAGAGATCCCGAAAACCCTATGCCCTACCAGTACGATTCATACCATACAGGACACTTAAAGATCAGTATATCCGAGACCTGAGCAAGGACATCAAATTGAAGATGAAGGAGAGAGGCTTGAAATTAGTAGGTAAGATCAGTGTATCATGTGCCTGTAATAATGTTAATGTTTTCTATCTGATGCTTAAGATAAACGCTTAGCTTCAAAATTTTTCCAAGGACAGTTTCAATTTTTCTTACTTGGGGTCACAAAAGGGTCGGTTTGACAAAAACAAACCTATTCCTAGTGAAATATATTACCTGAGAGTTATTTGACCTTCATGCTGCTTACTGATCATGTACACTAGTGTGTTGTTAATATATAAGTTAGATAGAGAGTAAACTTAAGAAGGTGCAAGCCTTCAGAGAAAAAAAATATATCATGAGCTACCAAATTTATTCGATTAAGCGCCCAACCTCAAATAAGCGCCCACCTTGAATAAGCGCCCACCCTGTAGGTAGGAAAAGTTAATAAGCGCCCAGCCTCGAAGAAGCGCCCAACTCGAATAAGCGCCCGCCCTCAAGGTCCAAAAAATGTAATAAGCGTGGAGGCTGCTTAATGGAATAAATATGGTATTTATTAAAAAGTATATATCTCTGTAGATCTATATATATTCTGTGTAGGTCAATATCCTATAATTAAAAAATATAATTTTGTTCAACATGCATCTGTTCATAGTTAGTAGTTACTAACTATGATCTGTTTTACTTCTATAATTATTATCATTATTTTAATTTTGTTTTTAAAAAACAGGAACAGTTTCAGATGGAGAGTTTTGTTCTCTGAGGACCCTTGGTGAAACAAGAGCCCTTCATGTATGGCAGTTAATTCACAGTGCCAAGGAAAGTGTCAGAAAAATGAGCAAGCGAACATTGCAGACGATGCTGACGATGACTAACTGTAAGTGTACTTTCTCGGTAACTTTTCATACTGAAGAAGATATAAAGGTGACCCCTTTGATGGGTGCACAGTACTAGAACCTTTCATTTTTATTCAGTCATATGTATGTGATTACAAGCCTTTTTTATTAATTATTAACCTTTATTTTCAGTGGATGCAGATGGCTCTCCAAAGACTGCAGTTAACCATCCAGCCATACCTGGTTATGTCATCCTTCAGATCCACGAACTGAGGTATATGCAGGGCATGACCTTTGAGGATGCTATAACTTATGTACGGGGATGTCTTGTGCCAGACGGTTACACTCCATACACCTTCAGAAAAGACACCCCAGAATCACTGCTTGACAAGTTGAGATCCATTGTTGGCACATTTATTTACCGCAATTCCATTGAGGAATTACTTCAGCAAGGTGTTAATTTCAAACAACACTTGTATGTACCAGAGATTGACCCCCATACTGAAGATGAACGCCATGACCGTGGGGATCATAACCACATCTTTAAGAGAATGGCACAACATGTCAGAAATGGTGGCAACAGCAGCCTAAACTATGAAGCATTTGCCGATGTGCTTAAGGACCCAGCCAGTGGCTTGACATATGCAGCTCTTACAGGGAAGCGTAAACAGAGCCTGAAGGATGCTGAAAGGTTACTTTCGTATCATGTCGTAGCTTCTTTAGAGCGACATGGTCATCACCGGGAGGCCCAGCAGGTTAAGATCATGGTAAACTGGCATGACGCTTCGGATGGGCGTGGCTTGACCCAACTAACTCGCTGCCGGTACAACTATAATATGCTTGGATACATCCTTGATGAATGGATGCCGTGGCATCGTACCAATTATGATTTCTCATCAATTGATATCAACAGGTAACTAAACAAATATTTAATGCTTTAGTGCAAGGATCAAACATCATACTATCAAGCAAGGTCAACAACTGTAAAAAGTAAAAACTTGGTTGTCTTTTTTGTTAATATTTATCTTTGTTTATTATGTCATTCAGTTCCATCCAGACATTTTATTATCCACTTTAAATTAAATTAAGATAATTATTTCCTTTTACAAATTAGTTATTGTAATAAGGGTATAAATAGGGACAAGGGGCTTTCTACAGATTTGTAAGAGTGAAAAGGAGAAGGGGAAGGTGCAAAAAACATTTCGCTGTACAATGCAATAACACTATGGGAAATTTCTTTCTTTTATCTTACAGACCAGTGGAGAACATCTGTGGATTTTCCAGGGAGACTGTCATAGAAGTTACTACTAATATAGAGAGTCAAGAACAAAGGAGGGTGCAAAATGATGCCATTGGGTTTCCAGAGCATCCGCGTGCAGCTGTGACAGATGATCTTGAGACCTTCTACGGTATTGCCCATAGAGACCTTGGTAATGTTTTCACTTTGAAGCAGTTCAAAGAGTATTGGCTAAAGGGTGTGAGGCAAGTGTCAACCTTATAAGTAAACATAAATTGCATTCAAATGAAATCAAACCACAGCTCTAACATAAGGAACAATTTATAGGATTCATTTCATTAAAAAAGGTTATTTTTACATAAAATCATTATTCACAGATTGTTTTGGCAGAAAAAAAATTCCAGCATAATATTAACTGAATGTGGTAAATTTATACATGTCATTGCTTTTATTTGTTAAATGTAGGGCGTTCAGCAAGAGAATGGATTCAGATCTGCCATTTTACTACTGGACTCTCAATAAACGGTACAGGGATGAGGAATTACCATCCTTTGATGAGTGCCCAGAAATTGACGATGAGCAAGACCTGCGAACACACCCTCTGCGCCTACATAGGCTACGCATCAACCAGAGAGAGGATAGCTCGCTTTTGGCATCGGCTCGTGCATGTTTGGGAGCTAGGCACAAAAGAACTCTGAGGCAGGCTTTTCATAAGCCAGAGGATGTTTTGCCACCCCCACCTGAGATTCAATTGTAATTCAATAGAGAATAAGCATCACATTTCATGATCTTCTAGATGCTTTTATCAAGAAACATATATGAATATATATGTTGTAGTTTAAATTTATGTATTCTTTTATATATCTTTCAAACTAGTATGATTTTTATTTCCCTTTGTGTCAGATTTAGTTATAAATTCAATTTGATATAATGAAAAACAAAATTTTAACTGATGAGGGAAGTTTAAAAAATACCCTTACCAAACTGACAGATATGCTGCATATACACTGATCAGTTCTGTAGAATATCTGTGAAATATCTGCAAAAAAACTATCTGTGACATATCTGCGAAAGATAGGAATTTGGCCTCATTTTCATATCTGTCACAGATATGTGACAGATATTGAACAAAGGTAGATCATGCAGATCTGTGAAAATCATGTCTGCTGCAGATATGTAGACTGAATAATTAGCAGGAGTTCAACCACAGGATGAATTTGGGATGGCATGCAGTGCTGGGCAACTTTGTTTGTCCCTGATATGCTCCTTAATTCTCTGTGATCCATATTGGTCATAAATATGCCTTTTTAAGCTAGTGACACTTATAATATTGATACAAACAAACCAGTCTACAAATTGTCTTATAATCAATCATTTATTTGAAAATTTAATTGTCATATTAAAACTTACAAATAAAAGGAGGAAAAAAAACCAGGATGGTTCATGCTTGAATAAGGTATAATGTACATGTATGTAGAAAATTTGCTTAACCTTGTAATTCTTTGAAAACATTATCGGCTTGAATAAAACAAAGTATTTAAAGCCTTGTACCACACAGTAATAAAAACTCTTTACATTTAACTTATTGATCAATGTACACATTTGTGTGAAACTGAACTATACTCAATGAAATTTTTTGAACCGAAACGTAATCTGTGAAAATAATTAATTGCGTTCGTTTAATCTGTAAGCCCTTTTGAAACACCTCTACAGGCTCCACAGCACTTGTCTTCCACAGTCTTATTAAAAATGATTCCTGCCTGCTTTCCATAATGGCTATCATCTAGGACAAAACCTGGAGGAGATCAAGCATTTATTCTGTCAGTATTAGACTTTAAACAGAAACATTTATCTACAGTTGATTTTTACCGGTAAGTCTAGACTGTGCACAACTAGCTACAACTGAGCTAGAGGATCTGCTAGCCTGTAAATGTACACTGTATATGCATTTTTTTAAATTATGATTAGATCATTGATTTTATGGACCTGTATGCATATTCAGTAAGGCTAACTGAAATGTATATATTTAAATTTAAGTTCCTTGAAAGAGATTGATTGCAATTTTATAAGTATTTTAATTACATGTAGATCTTTTATCTTCTATGGCAATCATGTAACACCAAACATCATTGTTTACCTCGCATCGCATTAATGATGGTTGGATTAAGCTTCTGGTACCCCTTTTTCCCTCCTCCAATCATGTTTGAGGCAGCCATTGTTTCTTTGCTGAAGAAAGTGTCCATCAAATAGGCCGTAAGTTCTCCGGCAGTTTTCGTGCTGTTGAGTGCAGAGTGTCTATTCCCCAGATACCAAAAGACTCCACTTCCTTTATAAACTTCTACCATCTATTGAGGAAAAAAAACAGGTCAGTACTTTTATAAGTTTAAAAACTATTCTTAAGTATATTTCACCATTAGTCATAAAATATTCAAGCTAAAGCACTATTTCATTGGATTACCCTGTATCTCAGCCCAATATAAGTTATGGAAATCAACTGGACTCAACTGTTGGTTTTAGGCAATGACCAGTGTGTCCATTATTTTAGTAATGTGTTCATAGCCATAAAGCATTTCCTATCTGTTATGCTGAAGATAAACATATCTTCATGTTACCACTAGGGTAACAGCCTGAATGAAGGAGAAGTGAAATTCAGTCGAGGGAACAAGTGCCAGTTGATGGCGAAATCACTTCTCTTTGAAGTGACTGACCCCATGGTTTTTGTCCCAGAAGTTGCTAAGAAACATAATGTACAGCATGTATGATATCTTTTGGAGTACTCATGGGTGCTTGTCCTGGTTTTTGATTGAATAAAATAATTCAGAAATTTTTCGAGTGCTTCAACAAAGATTTTGCAAAACTGGCACTTATTCCCCCGACTGAATTGTAGTTACATGTATAACACTTTAAGTGACCCCAGCTCTGTTAGTTCACTACTGTGAGATTATAGTTCTAGTGATTGAGTTTAGAAATTACATAGCCCGTAAATGGATGAAAGTTATAGACTGATTTCACTTAACCTGTGAAATAGTTATTACACTTTTAGACACTAATTCAATTGTTTTCTTTTGTTTATTTTTGTCTGTTACGCACAAACTGGTACATATTGTTTCACCGGATAAATGACTTCACTCTATTTCTTTGCCTACAGACCATATGATTGGCTAATGTTGAAGTCCAAGTCTACTTTAGGAAGAAGATATTGTCTTTAAACACCAAGGTGTCTCTTACAATTGAGAGAAAAGTAGGCCATTTAATTAACCAAAAATCATAACAAAACAGAAACAAACATTTTGAACTCAGTTGTTTGAGCCAATCAGTCTTACTATTTTTACTTTTATTAATCAACAGTTTGGTTGTAATGATAAAAAGTGAAGCAAGCACAGAGCAGCACATTTTTATAACAATGATTCAAAATAATTGCTATATAATTTATAATTATACTAATGGCAACCTATACATGTACCTTGTACTTCTGGGCATCACTTTCACTATGGATCCCTGGTGGTGGTTTTTCCTCACTGGTATATTCTACAATAAAATGTTTTAGGGTAATTAAAATACAAATCGTACGTGCAGAAAACAAAAGGACACCATAAACAGTGTGAAAAAAATGGGATCCATAGAAATGTTGTTGTAAAGAAAAGCCTGTACATTTACAAAATAATAGCTCCAAGTATCATATCTTATTATTCAACAAATGCGCCTGTTGCCCATACATGCCAGAATGCTATTGTAATCTGTCATCTGCACATAAAAGATATCCAGGGTTATTAAAAACAAGCAATGTTATAATTCCTGGGTTTTGATTGGTTAACAGGTAATGGTATTTGAGCTCATATACCATTGACCACAAAATTGGTAGCCGATACACATCAACGAAAATAGCTGGGGAGATCAAAATTAAGATTGCAATTCTTTTGGCCGTTTTAATAATT
>OZ024887.1:70283936-70308936 GCA_964017195.1 Siderastrea radians | reverse complement strand
AAAAGCAATTATTCCATGTGCACTTGTTGGATATGAGATCGTTATATCCAACTCAGCACATAGTGACCTTTACATGTAGATTGTATTATCAGTTTAAGAGTGACTTCGAGTACGACTTTCCAATTTCAATCCAGTTACATTCCCGGACCAGAGCCTGCACTCCTCCCTGTTGCTGACCGGTTAAAAAGAAGACCATCTGTACAAGATTGATATGAAATGCGACGATCAATAGCATTAAAGCACTAGGTTTGAAAAGTCGTACTCATACTCAATCTCATACTGGTAATCTGATGGTTTTGTCAATTGAAATTGCACAGAAATAACATTGTACTGGTACATATCAATTACTACCCTCACCTCTCTGGGTTGATTGCTCCAGGATCCTGACTTTTTCCTTTAGTGCATTATATTTCACACACAGTTTGCGGTATTCCTCCTGCCAATCAACTTCTTCTGAAATGTTACGGGAAGTAGCAGGAGGTGAAGGTATATGGCAAGTGCTGACAGAAGTTGGCATGCGATCATGTCTGGCAGGATGTGATGGTGTATGATCAGGGCTGATAGATGGTGATTCACAGTCAGGGCTGGCAGGAGTTGATGGTGTGTGGCGAGGGATGAAAGATGATGACGTAAGATCAGGGCTGGCAGGAGGTGATGGTGTGTGGCGAGGGGTGAAAGATGATGACGTAAGATCAGGGCTGGCAAGAGGTGATGGTGCACGGCGAGGAAAGACAGATGGCGACAAACTATCAGGGCTGACTGGGGATGACTGAGTATAGCGAGGGTTGGCAGGCAATGACATACGATTGGAGTTGGCAGAGCGAAACAGCGTATGACATGGAGCAGTAGAGTTTGCAGGGGATGATGTCTGACGGGCATTAATGAGAGGTGAAGATGTACGACCAGGATTGGTAGGAGGTGCTGATCTTGGATGACGGTTGACATTTGATGACGAAGAACGACCAAGGTGATGTGATGGTGAACAGCCAGGGTTGGCCAGCAGTGTCTGCAGGGGTACACGACCTTTGCTGGCATGTTTCCTTGCCATATTGATTTCTTCTTCTTCTTCACTCTCACTACTTGAACTCTCGTCCAGGGCAGTGGGTTGGTAGTTGTCATCACTATCAGATGGCTCCTCATCACGAAACAACTGTTGCTGACTGAGGTTGTTATGATGCTTTTGAAGTGTCAGCAGTTGTTCTTTCCTTTGCTGTTGCTTGGCCTCTCTCTTTTTCTTCTCTTCCTCTCTCTTTCTGTTCTTAGCCTCTCTCTCTTGTTCTTTCCTTTTTTTCTCATTCTCATCTTCCTCTGTTTCTTTCTCTGGGTGCTCTTTACTCTTCTGCACTTTACCTTGACTTGATCTTTTTGGTTGGCTCGGCATCTTTTTGGCCTTCTTTGACTCTGGCTCAGCTTGGTTTTCTGAGTTTCTTTTCTTCTGATTTTTGAGTTTTAACAAATTCTCATAGGAATCTAAAAAAAATGAATGCAGCCAAAAGAATAGATGCATTTAATTTATACATTAAGGCATTGAACTCTTAATATAATTGAATGAAGTGCACACCATTTTCATCAAAGCAAGTCATGTATCCAAGAGAGCAATCATGGCACTTGACAGGTAACTACTTAATTCGTGAAGCCTTCATTTCAACAAGTTAAGTTAAATACACTGTAAGTATACTCTATTTTAATGTAAATAGTGTCCCCGATTACTGGATTAGTAGGCCCTATATGGCCAGCTAGAAGATGAGATACTGAAATAAAGTTGTTATTATATTATTATTATTATTATTATAACAAGAGTATCTTATTTGGCTTTATTCTCGGGGGTGGAAGCGGAATCATTGGACTTTGGATATTCATGATTCCTGTTTTGTTTTACCTCAATGATTCATGATTCCTTTAAAAAAATTATTCGATATTCAAGATTCATTATACATTCTTTTCATCCAGTTTTCAAAATAACATGTTACCAGTTTCTGTCGTTATTTGCTTACAGGCTGGTTGCACATTCCGGTTCCCTACTAGCAGAGTTTACTTTTTGAAATGGAGACTCTTCTGGCACGGAATTATGCCGGAAACCGATGTTAAATATTTTCAGTAGTCAAATTATTTCTAAATATTTACTGTGTGTAACATAGTTAATCACAGTAAAGTGAGTAAGGGATAAAGATGTGAAGGCAAGGGTACATTCGTGTTTCCATTGTTTTGCAATAGGGGGGTCTGGGGGCATGTTCCCCCAGAAATTTTTGAAAATTAGATGCTCATACATGCGGTTTCAGGCCATTTCTGGAATATATTTGCTAAGAATTTTATTTAGTAAAATGACTCATTAATTTTTGTTATATTCAATATTCACAAGCCTCCAAATATCAATGGAAGCATTCATTTGTTATTCATGATCTTTTAGTCATCTCCGTTATTCATGATTCCGAAGTTTTAAACACAAAGATTCGTGATTCCTACCAATTTTACAGCTATGATTCATGATTCCGCTTCCACCCCCGATTATTCGTTATGAAGAATCGATCCAACACAAAGCTTGTAGAAGGCGCGATTCGAGTTACTTCATGTGTACCTTTTCAAGAAAAGATTTTCCAACTCGACCCAATAGCCGTTTTTAAATGCCTAACAGCCCCAATTGCTCGTGGATAAATAAAGTATACCATGTGAATAGGTATTAAGCTTATATTTGAAACAGTCGTACCTCCAAACGCAAGGATAATAGCTGGGAACCAGCCTTTGATTTGCGTGTCCTCCCAGTAAGCCTCGCATGCTGAACCTGCTTCGACGTCTTCGTCTTTGATTTTCACTTTGTCACTGCTGAGGACTATCCTTACGTTGTCCTCGACAAATTTGATGAGGTAGAAATCTAAAGAGAACACATTTTTGCTTGAGAACATTGCGATGATCAACTACAACTTGAAGCACGCAAAATGTAAATAACAGTGAAATACACAACAGACGCCGCGATCGAGGCAGAATAACATACCATCGTCGTCTTGAAACCGTGTCGGAGCTTTAGTTACTCTTGATGTTCTTCCAACCATTTCAAAAATTATCAAAAGCTGTTGAACTGAGGTAAATGGAAAGTTTAGCTGCTGGAATTGATCTTCGAATCGCTTGCTTCACGTGGAAATGACGCTCTAACACTTCAAGTCAAAAACGCCGCCAAAGCTTGCCGGCAAGCTGTGAAATTTTTCTCTCAGCCAATCGCATTGGTCTGTTTCTGTTGGTCCCACTCCCTCCTCGGTCGTGTGATCGCCATTTTGTAAACACAACGATGGCAACGACAACACGTGTTTATATCCAAGATCAGCCATGATTTCCCAAACCAATTGCAGAAAAAGAAAGCGGTACAATACTTTTCGGGCCTCTCACAATCCTATTCCGCCAAAACGTAGTTTAAGGCGCCATTTGAAAGTTAATTCAAGTCATATCCTACCTCACGATCAGTGTAGTTCGAGATTACCGGATCAGCGGGAATGCTTTTCATCGCCCGAACAAAATGACAATCATCTTCACGAAATGTATGCAGATGACGAAAGTGTCAGCTCAATGGAAAGCGAGATTAATTCTTGCACTTCAGAGTCTGATGAAATAGAACACGGTGAGATCTTCTCAAGTTTTCCGGAGGAGTCTGAAGGTACAGATGGCGAATTCGAACATCCCGACGAGATCGTTTGTAGCACAAGCTCTAATGACTTTGAAACAAACGAAGTTCATAACGAGATGCAGCCTGATGATTTACTTTCTGTGAATGAAAGTGAAAGTGCAGTGAAAGATCAAGATCCCCCTGTTTATCCGTCTTGCCCTCTACGGCTTTCTGAGAGTGTATTGCTCATCATGACATTGGCAATTAGACATAAACTAACGGGAGATGCTTTGGCCGATGTGATCAAACTGATTGATTTGCACTGTATTCCTGGACCTAACAGCCACTCAATTAAAACCTTGAGAGAACTTAAGTCTTTCTTTGCGGATTCTAAAGAAGCCCTAAACCAGTTATTCTACTGCAATTATTGTTTTTGTTTGCTTCCTACGGAACACACTTCTGTTTGTCCGATATGTGCTACAGACCTCGACGCAATTTCTACAGCCAAGAGGTACTTTGTGGTCTTGCCAATCAAACAGCAACTCTCAAGGTTTTTGACACGTGAGTACAAAATTTGTATCATCTTTACTTACTCAAAAATCGTTTTAAATAATCCTAAAAGTTACAATAACTTTAGTGTAAGCTTATCACAGGAAAAAATTCTGAAATTCCAAGTTGGACTTTTATTGGAAAATAACAAAATTAACATTCCAATATTGGAATAATATTGGAAAAACATTGGAATACTACATAATTTTTCCTGTACGATTAAGTTAGTTGGTAGATTATTGGTATATCATTCATTTAAAAATCCAACTTGGTTTTTTAATGGTAATTTATTGGGACATCATAAAATACAACATTGGAATACCACTGCAGTATTTGGTAGATTATTGGTTTATCAGGCATTTAACAATCCAAGTTGTTTATCTGTGGTGATTTATTGGAATGTTATGTCCAGCAGGTGAAAAGTCCAAATATATATATATATTATATGAAACCATGCCAGACTGAATGCTGTACTGACTATTTAAAATAAACCTCATCCCCCCAAAGTTATAAAAATTGTTGTAGCCTTATTGCAAAATTTGAAAAAAAAATTACATGTACATGTATCCTTGTTTTAAGTTCCTCCATTTAAAATAACAATTACTTTTGTGGCAAAAGAGTATAAACAATCTTTCAAAATTGTGAAGGCAGTTTGGTTTGTATGTGGGGTTAGACGCAGTTTCAATTTCTACAAATGTGCATGGCTACTTTTGTAGTTACAGTGTATCATTTACAAACTATTTACTGGAAGCTGCTGCTAAGCACTTTATACGTGTATGTAGATCAACAAGGTTAGACAAAAAGGCCTCTAAATGCCACCCACATGATTGCTAATCCTCTTCATCGATCCAAGAAGAATGTTCCACCTGCCAGTGACCCTTTGAAATTCCAAGTACACTGTTGAAGTGAATGACCTGAACTGGGCTTCTCTCAGGTACCCATATGCCAATTTGTGTGACATCCTCTATAAAGAACTTGGCAATAAATGTCAAACGGGTAAGGTTGAAGGACAGCACACGAGCTTTCCAAACTTGTCCATCATCTCTTTTGATTTTTATCATGTCATTGACAAGAGGATAGTAGGGGACCACAACTGTCCCTTCAGTGACTGGAAAGACCCTTCGCATGTAGTCCACTAGGATAAAGCATTGACGTTCATCATCATCATCATCATCATCATCATCATCATCATCATCATCATCATCATCATCATCATCATCTTTACTTCTTGCACATAGCATCACCTTTCTGCTGAGAACTGAAGCTTTAAACAGGACTGTGGTATCTGTTGGGCTTACCACCTTAAGGCCAAGGTCTGTTACTCCATCATATTCAAAACGCTTTCCTTTACAGACGAGAACTGGTACATCATCAATTTTAACAGAAAATAAACTCTCAAGTGTAGCAACAGTGTCTCCTTCGTCTGGATCAGCAAAGATCACATGTTCACCAACTCTGTACAGAAGGCCCTCAAAAGAGTGTTTTGGTTTCCACAAACTTCTTGAACACCAGCCAATACCTGCAACACTGTCATCTGGAACAGAACATGCAATGCTGATAGTCTGGCGGTCCCTATCTGACAGTTCCAAAGTTTTCAGACCACCAACAAGAATGCCCACTGATAATCGCTCATAATAATCTGTTTCCTTGGAAGTCTCCAAGAGCGTCTTTGCAAATTGCAATGAACGTGCCGAAGCCTAAACAATAAAATAGAGGGTTAATAGTAACTGAAATCCAAAATGCCTTAAACAATACATGTACATGTACTGTTGACATTTTATTTAGCCACATTTGTCAACAAATAAAACGTAAGTTTTAACCAAGTATGTACAGTTACAACAAACATGCATGTAGCACAAGGTTTCAATGAAAATTACTGTTAAGACAGAAACAGATGTACTGGGTGGAATGTGAACAATTCACATTCTAAAGTATGCAGCTGTTGAGTGGAGACCTGTAGCAAATAAAAGAATCGAACTGATCACAACAAGGCCTGCACCCCATACTGAATCACCTGATTCATCTGATTATCATTTAATTTAAGTGTCAGTGATAGAAAAGGTCAGATAGATTATGTGTTTTTTTGAGTACTTAATTAATTACCTTAGAAATGTCAACTTGGCGGACTGTAGGAGGATTCAGAAAATCTTCATGTTGATTTAGTTGCCGCAGTTTAAGAAATTCCCGCCTTCCCTCACTTAAAAAAAAAGTAATTTCAATGTTTTTGTGGTTGTTAGAGGCAACAATGTAGCGCCTAACAGCCCGTTCCTCTGTCCAGCATGAGTAATTATCTAATGAGCTGAAACGAGCAATGTCATCCTTGAAATGCAGGAGATTGTGTAATGTAATTACAGTTTTCAACACCCGAGGACTCTTCTACTAGTACAGCATATCTCACACACATTTCATGAAATGTAAAAGCATCAGCTTGACTCCAGCCATTTCTTGCATGATTACCAAGAAACTCAACAATGCGGGCAAGGCAACAAAGAATTTCACGAGTTTCAGGGTTGTTTTGCAGCATGTCACCTAAGCAGGATTCCATGGCAGGAAATGCAAAGTGGTTGAAATCTTCTGCTTTCCAATAACCAAATCGCTTTGTGATACCTGAAGGCAACCTTCCTGTCCTGTGCTCATGAGTCCATGGGAACGTTTGGAGTCGCTCATCAACTACCTGCCAGTTAAGGTCTTCATCATCACTTTCTAGTAAGCATTGAATCTGTCGTTTGACAACGTTCAAGGGAATCCCATGCATTTCGTCATACACAAAGTCTTTATCATAAAGAAATTGATAAAGGGGATACAATCTATGAAATATTGACAGTCCTGTATACCCAGTGTTTTTGGATTTTTCCTGCTTAACAGTGATCCGCTCTTCTTCCTCTATGTCCTTTAAGATTTCAATACTGTCAAGTATGGACTTGTCTTCCATTGGAAATCTGCCTTGCAATCTAAAACCAGGGTAATAGTAGTGATTGGAAGCTGGCACAAACACCCCTTGTAATTTACACCGTCTGCATCCCTTTTTACCACACTTAATAAACTTTCCAGCTTCACATTGTCCATTGTGATCGCCTTTCCAACAAAGCAGTAGATGACGTATATGAGTTGGACCTGGAGGAATGCCAGCAACAGTAGCTGCATAGTTAACAGGAATTCCATTGATAAACCCTTCCTCTAAATCCTTGATCAGTGGTTCAAGAAACGGGTCCAAAGCCTGGCTCCTCTTCTTTGGAATAAGGTAACTTGGGACAAAACCAACCACGTATATCTCGTCAGTGTGACAGCGGTGTACTTTTGACATTGTGGCTAATGAGACCTCTATGGCTCCACATCCACGAATGGTACTAGAGAATGGCTGCCAACCACCCCAGTGGCCTAAAAACACATTGACAGGTTAAATTATAACATAAATGCTAAGCTTTCTAGGTTACATGTAAATTGGAAAATTATATAATATGTTGTGGTTAATTTTTATCCTTGGTTTAAATTGTATTTTTATTTGTTTCAAACTCATTTCCATCACTATATATCCAAAAACAAAGGAAAATCAAGTTCAAACCAAGGACAAATTGAACCAGAAATGTCAATCAGTAGAAGATTGCACAAACATTCAGATCACTTTTAGCATAGTTTACTACAGAAGCAGAGACACTACTTGTATGAGTATAATTTATTATTTGATAATCTATGGACCTTAAAAATGTATAGCACTTCTAAAAAGACTATCATATGTAAATGTTTATACATGAAACTTTGAAAAAAGTTTGAATCATGATAGAAGAAAATGAAAGGTAAATTTCTTATCATTTGCAGATGTTATAGGAAACCATGATGTTTAGCAGAGCCTGGACATTCTGGCAGACTGTCTAGCTGCCAAAACACTATATATTGCAAAAACACGACAGAAATAGCTAATGTTATAGTATTGTTATATTATATACTCATACCTGCCAACCCCCAGAGTACCAAAATCTGGAGATGTCTAGAAATCTTTGCATTTTAAGGGTATCATTTAAGACAATGTATGAAAAGTTTACGAAAATCAGGCCGGGAGATTTGATGAAAAACTTGGAGACTCCCGGGAAAATTTGGAGAATTGGCAGGTATGTATACTGTACATTTAACAGCAAAACTACAAACAAACTACATGCACATTTCAGGTAATTGGTACTCACCACAATAAGCAATATTACGAGGATCTCCCCGTGTTTCTTTTGGAGAATGGTGAAAAACTGTACCACAAGATAAACACTTAATCCTTTTCAGTCCAACACCACCTTCGGGTGAATTGATAATTTCAGTTGCAGCAATGACATTATTGCAACCAGGATATTCGCACCTTACAGGGAGTGTCCACACTGCATTTGGATCCCAAAAATATGCAAGATTAGCAAACCTTGTTCCATCCCAAATTTCATGCTTTATTGGCCACCCCCAGCCATCTTTCATCCCATCAGGAAGCCAATGATCATGTTGTGACCAATGAGCAGTCATTTTCTGACACATTTTAGGGCAAGAACACCACTTTTTTACTTTATCAGGCAAACCTAAGTAGTAATAGGGGATTGTCCCTGAACGACCGCAATGGGGACAAAGTTCACCTTTTGTTTCCATGAGCCCATAATGACAAGGATGGTCTTTGCTAAAACAAATCCAAAAATGTTTAGGCTCAGAAAAGCCCAGTTCCTTAAGCAATGATTGCACCTCATCCCACTTTTCTGGCCAGTGAATTGCAGCATCGATGTTTCCACTTGTATGCAAGTTTTTACCCCATTTTAGGAGCTCTTCAAAATGATTTATGGAACATCCCATTTTCTGCTTCATTTCCACCAAGCGAAGAATGCTTTCCTGTACGAATTTCTTTACGTTCTCTGCCTCGTCATCATCACTGCCAACCCCTCCTTCATCATCACTGTCAAGCAGTGCCGAATCATCACCACTACTTCCCTCAGTGGATGTTCTGTCATCTTCATGGTCCTCGAGCTCACGGTCAGCTCCAGCACAAACATCACTTGTATGTGCAAACTCAGTGTAGGTGTCTTCAAAACAAAAAACCTGTTCAGGATCAAAATCCAGTTCTTCGTATTCTACAAGAGGTTCTAAAGTTGAGCACTTTGGTTCTTCGAATGTTTTTCGTAGTTTCTTTACTGGTGAAGGCCGCGTTAACGACCCTTCATCTCGTGAATTCTGCAAGTGTCTCCATGCGGTCATACGCCAAGTTGCTCTTCCATTGCATTTGTCGCATGGGCAGTGAACAGCTGATCTCTCTTGCTTCTGGAGTTATTTGACAATAACAGCTAGTTAGAATCTCTTCTTCTGACTGCTGCATAGCTTATTAAATCAAGTCGATCCATCGAGGTTGACCATCCATCGATCGCGTTCGCCATTTACATTCTGATGCTTCTTCGATACATGCACTGGCCAAACAGATCGTGGGCACCGGGTACGAGCCGCTGACTGCGCATGACAGATTACTGCGCGGGCCATTTTCCGCGCCAAAATACTAACTGTTCGGTTCGAGACGTCAACCAGAAGTGAAAGGAGCGGAATAAGAAAGTTCAGAAAATTATTTCCAAGTTGTTCGCCCGAAAGAGGAGACCTTTCTAGCCCAGGTAATTTTATTAATACGAGTTTCTAGTTGGTCATATAGATAAAATCGCGACGTGATGAGCTCTTTACCAATTTAATACCAAGGCACTGGTTTTTTATTTCTCGAAACTGATTAAGCTTAATTTCAGTACAAACTACTTGATGTAAAACGACTAACTTATGCCAGAATGGCGACAACAATCCTTAATTTTGATCAGCAAAATCACTTATTACCTAAAAAGTTGAGTTTACATTTATACATAACGAAACGCTTTGATTTCACAGAAGTTCTTTGACCTCGAAATCCAGCTAAATCCCTGAAATTCTCACAAAAGTCTGATCTGCTTTTCATGCTAACTTCGGCCAATTTGTCTGCAATATGCATATGGCCATAGTGGAATTTTATCACAGAGTGATTTTATTAGATTTAATTTCGTATTTGTTCGCTGCAGTCTGTGAGGTGACTCTTCTAGCTAGCTATTGTAAATAGACTGTCCTGGTGCTGGGCTTAACACTCTAAAATGACCATTAACTTAAAATGTTTTAAGCCCTTCGTTTCTTGTTATAATTCAGAGTTACAGTTAAGCTTAAATACAAATGAAGTGGAAAAATGGAGCCCCAGTGACGTGGCCATGTGGCTAGAGAGTGTTCAGCCTGAAATGAAAGAGGAAGCACAACTTTTGCAGAGTGAGTTGAGTTTGTGGTGGGCTCTTCATTGTACTTTTGTTAGTTCCTGTAATTTGATGAGAAATATCTTTTATATTATTATTTAGCATATATATAAGCTTACATGTATATAACATTACATTTTTACACATTGTTTTGTTTTTGTAGAATCTGAGATATCTGGAGGAACATTAACCATGGTTGATAGGGCATGCCTCAGGGACATCAACATAACATCAGTCGGTAAACAACTGACCATTTTGAGATGCATACAGGAACTGTTAAGTAAAGGTGACCTATAATTCATTTGTAATAACTCCTTGCAAAACATTTATCTATTTAAACATTACAGTAACTATCCACTCTACTTTCCTAAAATGTTTATCTCTTTATTTAACTTTACATCAGTATAATACGTTTTACAATGAAGACAGGAAGTAAGGTTATCTCAACACTGAACATCTCAAGCAATTACAAACTTGCTCATACAGTGTAACCCTGGGAAGTGGTGAGGTATTCACCAACCTTGTCAGACAATCCGGGGTGGGGTTTTCTTTTTTAAGTGACTCTAGTTGGGAATTTTACACTGATTGTAACTTTTCTGTTCTTGTTCTCCCCTCCCCCCTCCCCCTCGATATTGGTTAAATGAGATTGTGATGGCCCACACATAACCAGAGCAACACAAGTGAGCTCACAAGGAGTCACATTGAACATTTCTAGCACCTATGCCTTTACTTGGACTTCACAAATCAACCAAGTTCTCAAGACTTGCAATACAGGAGAAAATTGCTTTAACTTACATATAGCATAGATACTAAATATAAATTAACAGTCATTTGTGCCATGTTTCAGACAAAAAAGAAAGCCAACAAAATGAAAGTTTGCCAAATGTGTCTGACACAACCATGAAAGTGAAAATAACAAAAAAGGATAAGAAAAGCTGGACTCCAGAACAAAGAGCTTTGTATCAACGCAAGTAAGTAATGATGGTTTTTTAATTGGTGAGACATGCATCCAACTACCAGTAGTTCTAATAAATTTTCTATTCACTTGTTCTCTTTAGGATTAAGATTATTCGGAAGGAATGCCAGAACAAATGGCAAGGAAATACCAAGATTTATTTTAGGTCCAACAATAATAACAGTTTGATATTGTCAGAGTTAGTATCTTCACTCCAGGCCTCTTGTGAACTTCCAGAAATAGGATTTGGCCAAGGTTAGGACAAGTATACGTAAATAGCTGTTATTTGATAGTTTAGCTGAAATTTTCTTTTAGTTTAACAAGACCTGTGCATGGGACATCACCATGCTAGTAAACATTTAGATAAAATAATCCTCATTCTATTATTAGATGTTAAAGAGTAACCTCTTAACCAACATGTAGCTTTGATAAAAGCTGCTACCATGGCAGTATTTTGTTATAAATAATTTTGCAGCTTGACAGTGCCTTTTACTATAATATACTGGGCTTTTTGTTGACAAGAATAAATGTTATTATGGATTCTAGTTTTACGAGACTTGCTTATAGCAATTTAACCAGTATGGTAATGGCTCATATCATTATCAAGGCTGGAATTTAAGCATTTCTCCAGAGCTAATTTATGCAAATGTAGCAATCTACAAGAGCAGTTCAATGACCCAATGACCAGTTTTCCATTTTTCTGATTTTTTTTTCAGCGGCTATACGAAGCCATATCTTACAATGGGTAAATGAAAAGAATCGGAAGTTAACTGATGGGTTTGATTTTGAGGTATGTAAAAAGTATATTTCTTTGTTACAAGCATTTACACATTTCTATAACATACATACTGGCTTTATAACTACCACGATACTTCTGTTTGAACTTAAAGTGTTACATAATTGTCAACTTTGTTGGGTTTTTTTGTTTCAATAGAAATCAAGAAGACCAGCCAAAAGGGCCATTTTAAGTGAACCAGAAATGAGCGAAGCCCTCGGTAAGTTAATGATGACAAATGAACTCGTTCAACTCTTGCTGTTAATACAGACAAGTGCAAAATGATAACTTTGGTAACTCCCACAGACATTGTTGCAAATTAAATTTTCTGGTTACATATAACAAAATAAAATTAAGTACTTGCAAGAAAACAATATTAGGCCATCCTGGACTTCAGTTTACCTTGCTGTAATCAAACTATATGAAATATTGGCTTAAATATGCTGTGGATTAAAGAAAACACAACTTGGAACTGTTAATTAAATAAAGTAGCTTGAAATCATGACATTCCAATCATTTGCACTGTAAACTTATTAACAACACAAATTGCAATTTTGAGACTAAGCCAATATTAAGCATACCAAGTAATCCCCCAGGGGTGGGGGGGGCACTCCCATATATGGGCAATGTAGGTTTGTGCCGTGGGAGGTTCTCGGCCCTTAAATAGGGTCTCATGTTTGCTTCTTTTGGCATTGTGTTCCCGGTGTGATCCTTAGGTAGGGTACCTACATTCTATCAGCTAAAATAAACGCCCAGTCAAAAGGAATCTTTTAACTGAACTAACCGTTCAAGTATTAGTAAAGCGATTTTATAAAGATTTGTGTTTTTCTCCTTCCCTTGAATAGGGTGTCATTTTTCGATTTTGGGCCTTAAAAAGGGTATCAGTTTTCGCTTTCTTTATCCTTAAATAGGGTCAGGGTTTACGAACCTTAGCGGCACACCCCTATCTGAAATTTATGGGAGTACCCCACCCCGCGGGAGTAATCCCCCTAGTTCTGTTATTTCTATGAAATCACAAATAAGTAGCAGTCATTACATGTACACATGTATAAATTTTATTAAAGCTTGAATTACATCTAGATTCAGTGTCTGAATTTTAGCACATTGCATTTATCTTCTTCACATTAGTAACCTAATTCTTACTTTTTTTGCTTGCAGCCGAAACGGATACAGAGAAACCGAAAGAGACTGAAAATTCTGAAAACGTGGATGAAATATCTGATTACAGCGCACAGCTGTTGTGTGCTGTAATATTTCATGTACCTGCATTCAGAAATCTAAGCCTTAAAAAACACCTTATTGAAGGAGCCAAACTACTCAAGATAAAGTCAAGAGGCTGTGGAAAGTATGAATTGGCAAAAAAAATAGCAATTTCTCTCGTCAACGAGGTGTTTGTTCGTATTCAGGCACCAATAAACTTCCGAGATTTAACAAGGGAACAAATAATCATTATCAAAGATCTTCAGCTGCCATCTCCATGCTCTTCATCTAACAGCAGTCCTGATCTCCGTTGTTCCTCTTCATATTCTACTGAGTCTGTGAATGAAACAGATGACTCTTTCGCATCAGAGCCATCTGATGAGTAACACTGCTGAAACGATAGTGGACATATATTGAAACCTGAATACTGTGTTATTGGATACTGTTGATTATCACATTAGTTTATAACTGTGTGACATGCAAGTAACTATAAAGAGACAGTTGTTGTTCCCATTTTTTAATATTTCAATGTTTTGCAAGTGATATAACATTGGACACTGATCATTGTCACATTTGTGTGGCAGCATAAGAAAGGAGTCAGTTAATGTTCATGTTGGATTTTTTTTACCACTTTTAAGTGATAATAATTTAATTATTACATTGAAAATGTGTTTTTATAGCATTTCTGGTCATGTCTACAGTGGCAATATTATTACAAGTAACAGAATAGTTCCTTTTCCTTTTAAGTAAATATTAAAAGTGACCTTTATTATCATAGCTTGGACATTTTCTTAAGCAACTTTCACTGCTGGACACTGTAAAGCAATAACCAACCTTGGTTATGCTCATTACAGTGCAGAACAATTTTAAGAATAACCAACATTGGTAACAATCCTTCCCAAGCTGGAACCTCAAGAAAAAATCCAACCTTGGTAATGCACTTTCCAATGTTGGGCAATTATTTTTAAGAATAACCAACCTTGGTAATGCTCTCTACAATGTTGGACAATTTTAAGATTAACCAACATTGGTAATGCTTTATCCCAAGTTGGAACATCTAGTAAAAGTCCAACCTTGGTATTGCTCTTTCCAATGTTGGAAACTCTTTTAAAAATTACCAACATTGGAAATTCAAAATAGATTCCCAACCTTGGATTCCTATATATGACTTACCAATGTTGGAAAGTGTATCTCTTTTCCCAAAATTGGTATACTTACTAATTTTCCATTAAATTCCCAATGTTTTACCAAAAAATAACCAATGTTTACCCAAATTTGGAATTTCAGAATTTTTTCCTGTGTATGTTGTTCATGTAAACAGACAGAAGCAGGGCCATATTCCATTTTATGTCCACCCCCACATGTATGTAGATGAGATTTTCTAAAAAAGTATCACATCTAAAAGTGTTCTGTTAAAATACAATAAGGTGCAGTCAAGTTTTTTTCAAGGACTTCAAAACAAAAAGTCAGTAAAGGAACACAGATAATTTATCAGTTTATATAAATACACTGTAACTGTTAACAGTTTTAAACCAGTGTGTTGTAATTATTGACAATGACAAATAAATGTTATTATTATACATTAGAATTACTTCGAAACATGTGAAACGTATAATAAAACAATTATTGAATTCGGTTTTCGCATGATATCGTGAACTATCAAAACCTCGTGTCTGTGTTATCTGCCTCAGCCTTCGGCTTCGGCAGATAACACAGACCTCGGTTTTGATAATTCACGATATCATGCTCAACCTCATCCAATAATTGCTTAAAGTAGTGAAAACTTTTAAACCAAAGATAAATTTTTAAAGGGGCTATGTCACAATTTTGGCACTGACCGACGGTCACAGAATTAACTTATTCACAATAGCATGTTAGAACTGCAAAAGAGAAGAAACACAGAAAGGCCAAAAAGGGGCATGGATGGGCAAAATTCGGGAATATTAAAACAGATTGCCTTCGGGTAAACTTGAAAAATGTCGATCAGCCTGACTTTTTTCAAGTTTACCGCAAGTTGTATAAAAGTGTCATTTACAATGTTTGCAAAATCATCCTTGTTACTTTGTTATGTGGCCATGCTTTTGCCACATTACCTAAAATACCAGTGACCTGGCCCCTTTAAACCACAACATGTCCATCTTCAGAGTATTAAAGTTGTTTCTTTTTGGTGGGCCCCAGCTACTTGATGAGGCGAAGGCCTCAGCATTTTAGTTTGTGCCATGGCTTATTAGCCACAAGTGATTCTCTACATTACAGGTGATGGCTTCTATGAGGACTTGTTATATCGTTTTACAAGGACAACCACTGCAGACTGCATCAGTGATGTTTATGACGGTTGTCAGTATCGACAGTTGTTTCAGAATGGAGGTGTGTTGTCAAATCAAAACAATTTGTCACTAAAAGTCAATACTGATGGGGTGCCCATTTTCAAGTCATCAGGATTTTCAATTTGGCCCATCTACTTTGAAATAAATGAGTTACCACCTAGGAAAAGGTAAGTAGGCAGGGGTTTTGTTTCGGGCTCACCAAACTTAATGTCTGGTTTTTGGACATGTAACATTCCATGTTCACGGTTCTCATATCCACTAGTTTATGCATTGAATTTGGTAGAAGAGAAGCAAATTATTCTTAAAAGAGCAAGGTATGTTTGCTGGACAAAGTCCAGCGGCAGTTCTAGGACCTCTCCCTGAGATGACCTGCTGCGAAGTATTCACTTTTAAAATTTGACACCAGTAAGTTACCCAATTTCTAAGTAGTGCACCCCCCTCCTAAAAAAAATCCTGGATCGGCCTCTGAAGTCTGTGATCTTGTGACGGCTTTGGCCTATGGAGAGCTGTTCTGTTCTTGTTTTTGACTGTTAATTTGCTTCTCTTTTACAATCTTGTAACAGCTACATGTACATGTTTTCCTTGCTTCACACATGTTTTATCAGGAGACAAGTGAACAACTTGGTGATGGGAGGCCTGTGGTTTGGAGAACACAAACCAGTCATGCAAACATTCCTTAAACCATTCCAAGAAGAACTCTCAGGACTTGAAATTCAAGGTACTGAGTATTAGCTTCAATTCCTGATACATTGGTTGCAGTTGCATGCTAAGAAAGTAATAAAATTTCCATAATTTGCTTTCAAAATCTATTTAAAAATATTTTTTCTAGAATCCATTAATTGCTTCCTAATAAGTCTGTTCTCTTGCTCTAAAAATGGAGTCCCTACAAATTTCTAACTTTTAAGGTGTTACTTTCCCCATTAACTCACACAAGTACCTTGGTTTTAGTTTAAAATGACACGTACTCATTTAGCTATTATATTTATCACACACACATATTATATATATATATATATACATGTGTACAGGTACCGGTTTATCTAGCATTGCAACACAGTACTACCGAATTAGGTAGACTGTTTTTTCGGAGCCGCACGAAACAGTTGCCGTTGGTGACAAAGACGTGTGTTTTGGGTCACGTGGGTTACAGCTGTCAAATGAAAAGGTAAACGCACGTGAGCACATTCCTTTGCTCGTTGTATAACCTGCGATCAGTCGACCGTTAATTCATTCACCGGAGACTAGACATGTCTGAGGTTTTATGCAAATTCAGGTCGTGTCACGTAATTGTAATGAGTGCTGTTTTGGGATCATTCTCTGTTGTTAAACATCGTTATACATTAAACATGCTTATTTAAGTGAAAAATAATTGCTCCGAGACTGTTGATGTCGTCTCCAAACAGAAATACATCCAAAAACTGCACATATTACGATTGCGTGCGCAATCTTTGATTTGCATAAAGCACAGACATTCAATTCCCCAGGGGCCAGGACAACCATCCCGACGCACGTTCAAATTTTGGCGCGTTACAGATCGACCAATCAGAAGTGTTTTCATTGTTTCATCGAGCAAAGGAATGTGCTCACGTGCGTTTACCTTTTCATTTCACAGCTGTAACCCACGTGACCCAAAACACACGTCTTTGTCGCCAACGACAACTGTTTCGTGCGGCTCCGAAAAAACAGTCTACCTAATTCGGTAGTAACACTGCATTTTTTGTCTCTTTTTTTTCTTTCACACAGGAACAACTTTCCAGCTTCCTAACAAGGAAACAATCAATTCAAAGGTCTTTCTAATCAGTGGTATCTTTGACCTACCAGCTAAATGTATGGTACTGGAGGAAATACAGTACAATGGGTTCTGTGGATGTTCCTATTGTGTTGAAGCGGGAAAAACAGCTAAGGCCAATGAGGAGGGAAATGGTCCAGTTCATGTGTACCCATTTAATGATGAGTCAAATACAGGCCATGCTGAACTGCGCACACACGAAGGCACCATAGCCAATGGAATGAAGGCCCTGGAGGATCCTCGTGGAAAACCAGTTAGTGTTCTTGGTGAACTTATTTATTCCATAACAATTTTTCTTTGCATCAGTTATGTTTGGGGCAAGTGACTGTGTCTGTGGTTGTTATTTGGTACACTCAACAAGAAACATTAAATATAACTTCCAAAATAATACACCATAGTTGTACTGAAGTGTAGCATTTTAAAATTCTTACAATCAATAGGTACTTGGGGTAAAAGGAGTGTGTCAGTTTGCCACTCTTCAACACTTTGATGTTGTTGATGGTGTGGCAGTGGATTACATGCATGGAATGTTGCTTGGAGTGGGCAAACAGCTCCTGAACCTATGGCTGGACTCAAAATTTAATGGCAAGGAATGGTACTGTGGAACTCTAATAACCAAAATTGATGAAAGGTTAAAGAGCATCCAGCCACCAAATATCATAACCAGAGTTCCAAGATCACTTGAACATCACAGAAAATACTGGAAAGGTATGTGTTATTGTTTTGCAAAGGAAAATTAAACTCATAAACTTATGATTTTTTATTTGATTTTATTTTGTTATTAATATTCTTATATTCGTTATTCTATAAAATCCACAAAAACAAAAACAGTTTTCAACATTTCTCAGTGGAACCCTGCTTTACAGAAACCACAGATACCCAGTTGTTACTTACTTATTTATCCTCATTGAGCCCTATTAGTAGGAGCATGAGGCCGGCCTGAAAATTGTGCCATCCACCACCAATGCTACAGCAGCCCCCACGAACGCCATCCCAGCCACAGTTCTTCTCCATGTTTCTCTTGGCCGGCCTCGTCTCCTTTTACCTTCACGTTAGCACAGTCCTTGAGATGTTGCCTGGACTTCCGCAATACGCGTATGTGCCCTATCTATCACCATCTTCCCACTCATATGAGGGCTGAAGCTCATATATTTTCTCTTAAAATTGTTTTTAATTGGTGTCTGTATTAATCAGGTTCCATTGTACTTTGTATTGAAATAATTCAATGTAATGTGTTTGTCATTAATTCATCTTGCCAGCTTCAGAAGTCCGTTCTTGGCTGTTCCACTTTAGCCTTCCATGTCTCAGAGGGATCCTGCCAGAAAAATACCTCAACCACTATTTGCTTCTGGTAAATGCAGTGTGGCTTTTAAACCAAGAGACAATCACAAAGGAAGACCTTGCCTGCAGTAATTTCTGTTTCCTCAAGTTTGTTCTCTACTTTGATGGCCTTTATGGTAAGCAGATATTTAATATTAAAAAATATTTTTTTTAGGCTTCCATGATAGCAAAAATTAAGGAAAACTATTGCCTTGGCTGACAAGAAAATGTAATGGTGTACTGGTACTATTGTTAATAATATGAGGTAATTATTTAACTGTTAGATATTACTTTTTTGTTTGTTTGGCAGGTGAACGTCATATGACTATTAATGTGCATAATTTACTACATGTGCACAGATCAGTGCTGCAGCTTGGTCCTCTCTGGGCAAATTCATCATTTGAATTTGAAGATGCGAATGGAGACCTAAAGGCCATGTTTCATGGCTCACAGAATGTCGACATGCAGGTAACAACAACCATCACAGATTTAAAAATAATACCCAAAAAGTAGGTAATGAGTTGTGCTATGCAAATATACATGTACCTGCACAACACAATTGCAGTAAAAATATAATAAATAAATATATAATATTAAATTATTTTTTTGCAATAACAGTTAATGCAAGTAATGAATGCCATTTCCACTGTTTAACGGTCGTTTTCAAGTTTAGTGTTAGAATAAAATGTGTTAGAATTAAATGAAATTATTTTTAACACCGAACTTGAGAATGACCCTTGAATGGTCAAAATCTCATTATCATTACTTGCGTTAACTTTTATTGCAAAATCAAATTCAATTTATTTATTTATTATAATTCAACTTGAAAGATGGATGTTAATGTACTGTCCAGTGCTGCACTGTTAACAATTCATTTGCCATATGAAAATTTAAGTTGGTAGTATAGTCTGGTTGCATGTTAATTTATAAATTTATCACAATTTAACAGATTGTGACATCAATATCAGCTATGCAGAGGCTACCAGATCTTTCAAGGAGACTCGAGAAGGATTCGCCTGCTGAAAAGTTCTATTCAGAGCTTAAATTCGGAGCCCAAAGCAAGTGAGTTACTGATTGTATTTGCAGAAGTTTTGAACAAGCTGTTTCTTTCTCATAATGCATAATAACACTAAATTTTGTTTCTAAGTATTTTAACTAGCCTTCTTAGTCTCCTAATGTTCGCATAACATATACTACACAGTATTTATGTTACCTAGATTAAGAGTACTGTACACTATCTTTATAAGCTATACACAGAATTCACTAAATTATGCTACTTAATAATCTACTGTTGCTTGTACATGTAGGTCGACCCTAATTGGTCAGAACATTTTCAAGCTAGGTGCTGCAAGCAAGTGTACATTGGCTGAGAATGTTAAGAACAAACTTATTCAGGTCCTTGGGTTGACACCTTTTGGCACGGTAAAGAAATTCAACAGGATAAAGATTGGAAGGCAGGTGTTTCATAGTAAAGCATATTCCCGTGTGTACAAGAGAAACAGTTATACTGTGGTATTCAAAGAGAGTGGGGATCAGTTGGAATCTTATGGCCAGATTCAATTCTATCTGCTCCATCAGCCGCCTTGTTCACATCCGCCATTCCATACCTGTGCACGCTGCAAGGCTACACCTTTTGCAGTTATATGGAGACTGGAACCAGAAGGATCTGTTCAATTTGCTGACTGTGAATCTGACATCACTTTGAACCACATTCAAGCCGTAAAAACGCCACGGTAAGTAATTGTGTTTAACATGAAGAGTTAATTATTTTAACTACTAAGACTACATGCACATGCATGAGTCCAAGGTTTATATAGTACTCATAAGCACAACAACATTTTTTGCAGACACATTTCCAATTAACATTGGTTACTAAGATATTTCTTGTAATTATTACAAATTTTTCATCAAAAAAAAGTTCTGCAAATCTCAGGGCTAACTGGAATTTGCCGTGAGGTATATGTAATCTATCAAAGCATTTAGCACTTTACCTGGTGGAGCGATAAGAAATATTGGATTGACAATAGTACAGTGCATTCTGATGGGCTAATTTCAGTTATTAGCTTATACTGTAGAACCCCAGTAACTTGAACTCTGAAGGGAGACGAAAAACAGTTCGAGTTAGCGCGGTTTCGAGTTATCGGGGTCGATTGAATATTAAATTGTGCCAAGTTAATAATTGATAGTTTACTGATTTTTCAGCACGTCGTGCACGATCAGTATACAGTTCAGTGCATATTGAACTTATCTTGTCAGAAACTCTAACACGACCTTACATTCTTATGATGAGAGTGGAAAATGGCTGTCAAAATACTTGATCTGTTCGATGCTCTATTCATTAGGCAACCGCGGTGAGTTGCAAGAACCGAAATTCGAGTTATCGGCGTAAATTTGACCCAAATTTTGTTCAAGGGAAACAAAATCTACATGTAGTTCGAGTTAGCGGGGTTTTCGAGTTATCCGAGTTCGAGTTAACCGAGTAAAAATGACTGAAAAGTGGGTGTCAAATCCAAGGGAAATGGAAGTTTGTTCGAGCTAGCGGGGTTGTTCGAGTTATCCAAGTTCGAGTTATCGGGGTTCTACTGTAGTTACATGGTAGCTGCCTTACTCATGCATGTAAAACATACCTGGTCATGATTACCTCTCAGTCTCCCTGTTTTCTATTTTCTTTATCTTTACTTTTCTCCCTTCCAGTCACATTATTACTTGCATTTTGTCACCCTCTGTGATTTTGCATCTTGTTTAGTGTAAATCTATGTGTGAATCTTCCTTGGAAAGCCACCATATTATGTTGCATGTATCACTGATATTATTTATTTGTATAATCTACAGCTGAAGAAATCTCTAAATCATTTTAATATATTGCTTTTCAGGGAAGACAATATGCAAGTGATTGAGATCAGCTCTGTAAAGGAAAAATGTGTTTACTTGGAGTTTCAAGGAGTATCCCATGCCTATATCAGTAAATTCCCAAATTTCATAGAGACAGATTAATGCTTTCCTACTAAAATGTAACTTCTTGAAATGTATACTGCCACAGAATTTATGCAAACATCATTTTAAAAAATAATAGGCATCAAACTAGCTAGGTGAAGCCCTTTGAAGATGGACAATGCTTGGCTGCTATGTAAAATATATTCAATTTCTTATACAATAATAGAAAATAAAGAGAATTCAAAATAAAGTAATTCAAAATAAAGTGAACTTGTTATTATAAATTAAATTACTGGTTTTAGTTTAGAACAAAACAATGCAGTTGATCTTTCAAACTACTTGTTATGTTGTATAACTTATTTTATAGCAGTTAATGGCATGTATGTGATAACAATATGTATGACTAGATACACCAATTTCCATGCAGGCATGCTATATGGTAGAAATAATAATGATAATAATTATAACAAATATTTTTTGAGGTGTCCAATTAATATCAATTTAAGTAAAATTAAATTTACTTTAATTAATATTAGACACCTCAAAAAATATTTTTTACAATTATCATTATTAAATTTTATTTCTTAAGTGCTGTAATAAATTCCTCATCAGCACAATGATGTAGATTTACATAATTATGTGAAATGTTTGTAGGCCTTGCAGATATTTGACAGATATTTCAGGAGAGCTTGCACATATCTGCAAAATATCTGTAAAAATTAAAAAAATATTTTGCAGATATGGGAAAACTGACTGCAGATAACTGCAGTACTGTCACAGATATGTTACAGATATTTACAGATACTTGACATATATGTCAGTTTGGTGAAGACAGATTTAAACTACAACATATTTTTAGATCGGTTTGTTTAAGAATATGCATTCATAAATAATCTAAAGAGAATCAACATCAAGTGACTGTAATGCTTAACCTCTAAGTGCCAAGTGTGACTTGCAATTTGCAAACAAAATTATATTGAGGAGATTTGTCAATTAATTCAAAGAAGTATACCACACAATCTGTGTATGTACTTTAATTTTTTAAATAAATTTTGTATTTCTCTTACATTAGCCATAATGGAAATGCCCTTGGAATGCCCCCAAGGCAAACAACTTGAGTAAAACTGAGCCCAAGTTATCAAAACATAACAAAGTCAAATACAGAAAAATTGTAAATAATGTAAAAGTTGGGATCCCATTTAACAACTGTTCATAACTTACAAAGTAGAAGAGTAAAGTAGAAAGAGTATTTAGGGATGGACCATTAGATTTTTGAAGGGAGATATTCAAATCCCCCCCCCCCAAAAAAAAAACAGTGAGGGAATTCTCTTGCGTCAACAGAAAATCAAGCAGAGCTTTTACAAAGACAAAATACCAAGCAAGCATCCCAAAAAATATCCTGTGGGAAAATATTAAAAAATTCGAAAAGCTAAAATTCATGAATCTCATTCCCCCATCAAAAATTAAATGGTCCATTCCCTACCTGAGGGATAACTATTTTCCAAAAACAAGGGGCATTTTTTTCATATCCTCCACCTCCCTGCCTAAATAAAACAATGAAAGTCCCAACATGACAGCTCTTCAAACTAATATAAATTTTTCAGAGAAATGTGAGCTCTTTGCCCTCTAAAAATATGCAAAATGTATAAAGCCGAGTGCGCTACCCCCTGACAATAACTTTCGAAGCCACTACTGTTTGAAACCTTGCCTACAGAAGGTTGTGGAGGGGTGGGGGTAGTGGATATAAAATGAAATGCCCCTAAAGCAACAGAAATTATATCTTTTCATTGTATTTATAATCTTGCTTGTTTCTTGGCCACTTGCCCAACTTAGTTGCAGTAATTGATGGGAAGTATCTGAATTGCTGAATAGTTGGCATATACTGTTAGAAAACATTTTTTAAAGTCACCATTTGAATGCCATTATTTCTAATGGCAAGAGTCACCTTAGGTACTTTTGGGCCAGGTACATATCCAATTGGCTGCCACTCTTTCCCACCAGTAGCTTGAACCAGTTCAGCTTGCACCACTATGGCATTTTCGTCGCGTTTGTTGGCTGGTTCGAAGTGTAAGCGGACAGCAGGGCGTTCATTTTTTAACAAAAGCTCTTTGCAACGTTTTAAGTATTGTTGAAAGTGAGGATGGTAACTGCTCCCCTTTAATCTCGTAACTTCTGTAAATAAATCCAAATCTTTACTTTTCTCAGAACACCCAGAGGATCCTCCATTTTCATTTGCTTCAGAAGCCTTTTCCAGATCGTTCTCTTCTTCTACGTCCTCTCCTTCTTCAGATTCTACACTGGATTCACTGCTGATGTCGCTGTCTAAATCACAGCTTTCCATAAGCTCGGTGATCGTGTCTTCTTTTTGTGTCGTAGTTATGATAACATTGCCGACACGTGGGAATTCGGTGCAGTTACATGTCACCTCTTTAAATGCTAGTCTTGGCATTTCAACCAAGTCGTCGGCAGTTTTTTCGACCGGCCTCACAACACATCCGGCTGCTGCCATTCCTGCGATGATTTCAAAGTCCCAGATAACGGCAATTTGTGCTTCGTCTCCGTCTTCTGTTTCTTCAGCAGCAACCTTCGACATAAATATGGAAAGTTCGAACGTGAGAAATGTTTCCATCGATGCTTAAATATCGGCAATAACAAACATCGCAGCAGCAAACCGCTCGGCGTTAGGACTAGATAACTAAAGCAGTGTCTTACCTCAAATATTGCGCTTGATTTTACTTCTAAGCAGCAAGGAGATTTAATGTCTTTCAGCTTTGAAAGAACAACTTCGCTGTCGGGAAACACGACAACTCTTCGCTCGGACAAGTCAGTCATGAAAGAAATGTGTCCGTAAATGCATTTTAGCTGTAAAATGGGAAAGCTCTTTATGCTCAGTTCAAATCTTGCGTTTAAATCAAGACAGTAAATCATAACAAGGCTATTTTTAAGGAAGATCTCGACATCGCACGGAGCTTTCACTATGGCGTCCATCTCGAACTGAACTGAACACGTGACCTTTAACGGTTGATAATATAGTTTAACTGCAATGCATGACGGGAATTATGCAAATTCCTCCTTTCTCCAGCATCGGTTTTTTTAGTCTCAAACCACACTCGTCATCGCCGCCGACGCGAACCACGATTTTCTCGAAAAAAAATTTTTTTCCAGTTCACAAAGTGCTTGTACATGACCTTTCTTCATTGCAACAATTTATTCATTGATGATCATTTATGGTTTAAAAATGATTTTGCGCAAGATTTCCTGCCTTTCTGGAATTGACAGAAATGTCCGGATGTCGC
>OZ024887.1:70242736-70283736 GCA_964017195.1 Siderastrea radians | reverse complement strand
ACATTCTCCTATTTCACTTGCGCATGTTCCAGAGAGTTACTGATTTTTGACAGCGTTCTCCTGTACAGTAAACTTTGCTGGAAGTCTTTTTCAACCTACGACGATGCTGTATATGGAAAAGAAACTAGACAATTTAGGGTTTGAAGTGACATTCAATCCGCCTGGGGACGGGAATTGCTTCTATTCCTCGGCTGCACATGCTCTGGGCATTGAAACCCAGAGCCTGAAGAAGGTGGTCTTCGACTACCTGAAAAACCATCAGTTTGACGTGAGTATTTATAGCTTACTCTCGAACGATAAAGGTAAGTTTGTTTTGTCAAGTGGGAGCGATTTTTACCAGAACTTTCAGCCAGTTTTTGAAATTCACAACAATTACAAATGCTTATCTTGCAGTTTCAGACAGTGCAACCAACTTGATATTGTTGACATAAGCAAAATACCTCACGTAGCTTATTTCGGAAATTATAAGCTTAAGCTTACTTAAAAATACCGTACAGGCGATTCGATCCAAACTTTCTCCTAGTTTATGGTTGCGTTTTGCTGTCGTCAGGATCTATAAATGCCTGAAATGCATGCATGTTGCTGTTCATGTTTGAATCTTCCTGGAGTGAACAAATTATCAAATTACAAAGGGCAAATCATCGATCCAGTTCAACTTTTCAGCAATTGCAAATCGTGTACGGTGCTACAGAGCGAGTAGTTATAGGATATAACTGTAAGTAGTTGAGATAAATTCTATTTCTAGAAACTGTAGCTGTTGTGCAAAGATGTTTTCTTGTTTCACTAGCAAGGCATGCAGTTGTTGACATTTCGTACGAATCATGACACGTACACTAAATCAAAGGTCACATCGCGAGTCACTTACAGACTTTTTTTGACAATTTGTCTTAGTAATCGAGGTGAATAGTGGTAGAATGCTCAACCTCGAAAGCCACAATTTACCGAGACTGAAAAATCGTGTAGATCTTTACAGAATATTCAAACATGGGAAATCATAGCCTAAACGCTTCTTTAACCAACTAGTTTCAACGATTCTTTGAAAGTCCAATTTACCATAGTCCACCTTCTTACGAGCGACGATTACCCTGAGATAGCGGGCCAATCAGATTGCTTAAAACACCAAGGTCGCTGAATGTGTACTTATAGACTAACACTAAAAACGAATATGCATCTATTTTGCATCGTACATTTCATCCTTTCAGTACATTATTTATGATTTTTATGCAATAGGACTCTGGGGATGACAAGTTTGACTTCCTCTGTGAGGAGGATTTCCATGACAAGATAAAACCGCCCACCTGGGATGCTGCACTTCAGAAACTAAAAGAGGAGTATGCAAATGACATGATAATCACGGCATTTGTTGAAGTCTAGCCTGCTGAGCAGGCGTATTTTGCTGGGCGAGCGATGAATATCCTGGGCGAGCGATGAATAATCCGATATGCCGCCATCTTGAATAATGAAACTGACAGAGGGTTGGGGCGAGGCAAAAAATTATTCCAAGGGAGAGGACGATGGGTTTAAAATGGAGGAGGGGGAGGGGGAGGGGAGGGGAAAAATACGCCTGCACGCAGCCGTTGTTCGTTTGCCGAACCCGTTCACTGAATGGACGGGGGCTCTGATTGGTGCGGTTGGTTGCATATTGATTGCTACCTGCCAATCAAAAGCACATATTTCTCCCGGTCCTCCGCGGGAAGAATTCTGATTCATTGAAAGGAGGAAATATGGCGGATTTGCAAAGTCTCGATCTTGCCCTCGAAGAAGCTCTTTCATCTCTATCTGGACTCGGATTATCGCTTGAATTGCGGTCAGAACAGAAGCAAGCTGTTATGACGCTATTGTCGAGTCGAGATTTATTGGCAATTCTACCAACAGACTTTGGAAAAAGCCTTATCTTTCAGCTGTTGGTTCGAGTCAAGGAAATTTTGTCGAGTAAACCTGCATGTGTGATCGTTGTTTGCCCGCTGAAAAGTATTGTGCAAGATCAGTTATCCGAAGCATCCTCGATGGGTTTAACTGCTACATCGCTTTCGGACGCCAGTTTAGAAGACGTAGAGAACGGCAAGTACCAACTCATCTTTGCGTCTGCAGAGGAAATTTTGGAAAAGCCGTTTCTCGATCGGCTCAAAAAGAGCAGCACACCTTTGCACCAGAACCTTGCTGCCCTAATCGTTGACGAATCTCACACTGTGGAAACATGGACGGGTCAAAGGTTTGTTTTTCTTCTCTTTTTTCTTAATCTTTTAAGAACCAGATCCCATAACATCTACGATTTTTGCTACAAACACGAGGAGTCTAACACAAGTTTGGATTATTTTTTGTATTCAACAGGTCAACAACAAAGAAAACCAAACAAACCGGCACCGTTGCTTTCCATGAATCGTTCGCAAAGCTAGGAGAACTACGATCTTTTTGCAAACAAGGTAACGAATTTGAGTATTTTTCTTCGTCACATATTTAGCAAAGAATACATTTAAGCTTACCACATCATTAATGTCTTCTTTAAATTATTACCAGCCGGAACATGCTTAATATATAGCGAGCTTTTTCTGTTGTCTTAGTGCAGGTTCTCCAGCTCACAATATTTTATTGCAAAATTTTGGATTATTTAAGTGTTGTTCTTGAATTCTCTCAAAAGTGCGATGCTGAGATGTCTTGATTCCCATTTCAACATGTATCTTTAACGTTCAAATTATGTTTCAATAAATGTTTTTTTGTGGTGACTGTCAAAATCAGGGATATGTAGTTTCGATTTGATTGGCACATTTTTACAGAAGTATCAAACATACTCAGAACTGACTTGTATGCAACCAGTATGGATTTGGTAGCTCAGGTTGTCAGAGTGATGAACTGCCATTTAATGAGAACATATGATACTGTTTCAACAAGGAACTAAATAATGTCTGTTTTAACCCCAAGGCACACCTGTTGGGGCTCTAACTGGTACTGCTGATGCTACAACACAGGAAACTATCAAGAAACTGCTCTGCTTACGGTCGGATGTCACCAAAATATATGTGAGTCCAAACCGATTGAACTTGAGATTTTGCGTTAAAAAGGTCAAGAAAGATGTGCAGCTGAAGGAGCTTAAATGGCTGGTGGATTTAATACGAGAGCAAAAGAGCAATTGTCCAAAGACAATAGTGTTTTGTAATACTATGAATGAGATCGCACTTGTTGTGAACTATTTAATTTGTGAACTAGGAAAGGATGTTTTCTTGCCTGATTGTTCAGCAAAGCAAGATAATTGCTTAATTGGAATATTTCATTCGAATTCATGGCAGAGCAGTAAGGATAGAGTGTTAAAGGAGTTTAAGACAGCTGAGGGAGTGAAACGTGTCTTTATAGCAACAACTGCCCTATATATGGGGGTGAACTTCCCTGATGTCAGATTTGTAATTAACTGGGGACCAGCAAGGTCTATTCTTGACCAACACCAGGAGGCTGGAAGGGCCGGGAGGGATGGAGAGAAATCCCACATTATTGTTCTGTATCATGGACAACAAGCTGGACATTGTGAGCAAGAGGTAAAAGACTTTGTAAACGCTAAAGGCTGTCTTCGTGTTGCGGCATACAATTCTTTGGATGCAACAATTAGACCTGTGGAACCTTTGCATGACTGTTGCACTCATTGCACAAAGATCTGCGAGTGTGCTGGGACAGCTTGCAATGTAGCTGTTTTGCCATTTGAGGCTACCATGCAACGAGATGATGAAAGTGCTACAGGTACTAATGCTACGAAGAGGAATGTAACAGAGAATGATCGCGACACACTGAAGGAAGCACTACATGAGGTTCTGGCCGACATGAGTCATGAAGGGCTATCGCTGAATCAAAGTTCGAGTCATGGCTTTTCAAAAGAGCTGATAGAGGATATTGTCAAAAATTGTCAACAGATTTTTACTGTCGAAGGCCTGCTGAACAATTTTCCTGTCTTTTCCTTAACAAATGCTCTGAGAGTGTTGGAAGTTGTTCAAGAAGTGTTCATGGACATACCAAACTTTGAGGAAACATTAGCTCTGTACAACTTCCACTCTAATTTGCAAAGGGAGTCAAGTGTTAGTAAGTGGTTTGATTTTAATTGCCTTGAGTTGGGTATTGATAGTGACAGTGATCATGAACTGTTAGAACTTTAAAGAGTTTCACTTCCTGTTGAAATTACAATGAAATGTATTTCTTACATCACCATTTCTGATTTTTACAGCCATTTTTTGTCACATTTGGAGATAATTATTTTTTCCCATGACCATCAAGCCAGCAGTTGCATGTTGGTAAATTTTTGGCTTCCACATGCTTTATCTGTTAGTGAGGAACTTTGGAAATGGTAATGGCAAAGGCAGCTTTTGATAGGAGCAGTTTATATTTTCAAAGTGATACCTAAGCAAGCATTAATTATCATAGCAGAGGCCAGATCAGACAGGAAAAAACTTGTATATGTGTAAAACAAGCTAACTATGTACGGTGTTAACCAAAAACAAGATGAAAGTGACTCACCCCTCCAACTCTACTGCTAATACATGTTCATACTTTGTAAATATCAAATACTTTAAAATATTAAAATTTAAACATTTATTTACACATAATATGTCTCACGTTTTTTTAGTCTATTCAATGACTTTGCCACAGAAGAGTGCTTACTTGTATGTCCACCACACCATTTGACATAAGGATCTATCTTCACATATGATGAAAAATAGCCTAGCATTACAATCCTTATAATTTTATTACTGACTCAAACCAAGAAATTTGACTGCTTGCAAGAAATAACTAGAAATTTTCACTCTGCAGTTAAATGGATCGCAATATTTTCTAAGAAAGTTCTTTATGTCAGGGTACACTCCCTGTTCTCAGTTGAAGAGAAACAGTGGCCATTGTTTTATTTACCTATCAGGAATGACTTGAGATGATACATGTCTTCTTTGCCTGATCTTTTTTCACATTTGTTTGCTTGGTATGCTCTTGGGAAAAAAAGTAGATACCTTTAATCTATGGTCATCCTAATTTTTTCTTAATAGCATTCATAGAAAAGTGCTTACATGCATGTTATAATATTTAAGTATGCCTACATAATTTCTTCCAGTCATACATTCATGTGGCTATTACATGCAGGCTATCGTTGTTGTTGATAAATTGATCCCCAGAGGTCAATATGCTCTCTTAGCCATTTATGCAAGTCTCTGTAGTCGAGGCCATGTAGAAGGTCCCTTTTGAACTTTGGGAATGAAGCGTACCCCTCACGGCCTGGTGTCTTAGTAAACACCTTGCTGCTCTGAAGGTCACTGATTATTTGGACAACAGCCTCTTCCTCTTTGGGGTTGCCCTTGGAGAAATGTTGTTCCTTCAGGTCACAGTCTCGGTCAACGGACTGGTAAACAAGTTGCCTTGATTCCAAAGTTCCTGCTGTTCTTTCAGCATTGTGTTCATCAAGGTTTGCACCTAAGTTGCGCCACATACACTTGATAGCTTTATTGTCATGTTCTTTCTGTAGGTCAAGTGGAATGTTTCGACCAGGAAGACCACTCCCATTAAAAGTCCTGTTCCACTTTAACCTAAGTGCCTGCGACGGTGGAAGGATTGCAGTGCACTTGACCAAATACAAAAGGACAGCATATGCATACTTGTAGTGTCCATGAGTCTTGTACAGGAGTAAAGCTAGTTTGTACAAGTCAAATAGCCTACCACCGTCCCCTTCTTTAACAGCATCATTAAATTCAAGCAATACTAATCCAAATGTTAGCTTGGCACTATGATAATTAAACTTGTAGTCTTCTTGACTTTCCTCTTGTGTGATGCTGTCTTCAGGAAGGGTTTCTCCATGTTTTTGTTCTTCATGTCTGTTTTGACAAAATAAAAAGTCATGGGTGGTATCAGTTTTTGTATTTCCTCTATTTAGTCCCCCCTTCCCTGGGGAACGATTGTTCATTTTAGGCATAAAATAGCATGAAGGGGTGTATTAGGAGGAGGGTTAAATTAAGGGAAGGGGGGGAATTGATAAATACATGTATTTCTACGTTGCATTGCCAAATAGAATATGTCCTGTTACAACGAACACCAGTGACATAAGTTTGTGAAAGTCATTCTGTCTATTATGCACTTTAATTATCACTTTGTGATGTTTGATTGTTATGGAGGCCATCAACAAGCAACTAAAAATTCACAAATGACATTGGGCTTGGTGTGTGTGTGTGTGTGGGGGGGGGGGTGATTTTACATCTTGGACATACCTTATGTCGATAGTGAGGCCCAGGTAGATAAACAATTTTTCGGGGGAGTGATAACGATCGAAAGAACCGCACCTGTTTCTTGTAGCCTTGGTCTTGAACACCAGTCCACAACGCATCCTACAATAGTAGTAACCATAAGGATCTCTGACGTCATGGCCACCATCAAATGATAAGTTGTGTACCTCAACTTCATGCCTATGATATCAAAATCAAAGTTCTCTGATGTTAAAGGGACTGTGTCACGGCTGAGTTAAATTTATTTTATTACGTTTTGCCAAAAACTCGGCATGAAACATAATGTTTGCACAGAAATTACTTCTATGGATCTAAATGACAAAACCACAGCTTCATTACAACCAAATGTGTCTCCCGGGCGTTATAATTTAAAAATACAAGCAAACAAGATTAACTTTGAAAACTGTTCAGCCCAACAGTATTTCAAAAACGCATATCGCAATCTGCTTCAATCTTCGTCACTTTTGGCCATCTGTACCTCCTTTTGTATTTGCTGTGTTATTGACATGTTTCTTTACAGTTTTTAGCGGTTATTTTCAATATTTCACCGAATTTGATGACCATTTCCTATGCCTAAATTTGGCCAAAATCCGTGACACAGTCCCTTTAATGCTGATTATTTAGTTTGTTTTGATACGTCCAGACAGAGAGCACATTTCTTCAACAGAAATTCTACATAGATTGACTGCCAGTGGAAAACACTTTCTATAAAATTGAATTTACCTTAATCGTCCAGAGTGATGTGCGTAACTCATAACACAGTCATCTGCACGACATGTCCACCTCGACTGTTGATTGACTGCTTCGAGCTCTGTGGTCTGAGCAACCAATGACGTCAAGCCATCTTTGTTGAACACAAATTTCTTCACATGTTCTTCACAAACTTCCAACAACCACATAGCTCTTGTCTGCAGACAGTTTCATCGGGCATGGCTATCTCTGGCTTATCTATGCAAGGAAATCAAGTAACCATTTTGAGTTTCCTGTTATTACCTTATAGTTTGAAGACTGTTTTTTATTTATTTATTTATTTATTCATTTATTTATTTATTTATTTATTTATACCCTGGTAAGATATTGACTACCAGTGGCTCTGCTAGCCCATAAGGTTATAATCCAGGCAGTCGGTACTCTAACCCCACTTAATCTTAGGAGTGCAAATGAAGATTGTTATTGCTGTTTACTGTTTTAAGGGTACTGATTCTGAAGAGTTGCCCCTAAATGGAAGTGATCATTTGGGTGGAGGGGGAGAGCAAATATACAGGGTGGGCCATAATTCAAGAAAATAATGTTATGGTACATGAAATGATATCCATGTGTGTAGTGTGTATGTTTTCATTGAATGTTTAATTTTTCTTTCTTGTCAAAATGACAGTTGTCTACAATATGTTAAATAATATATCCCTTGCAACTTTTAATCAACCTATGTCCTCTCCTCACTCCCAAGAAATCAAATTTCCTTTATATATTGGTAGAAAAATGGTTCCCTCAGGTCAAAATTGTACAATTTCTCATTTGTAACTGGGTTATTATGAGCTATTGATTGCTAAATTACATGTGTTCTTACCACTGATTTTATCCATTCCTGTCATTTCCATAAATGAAGCGCATATGTGGGCCTCTGTCTCCCTAGCGTGGAACTCGCTATACTCGTTGTAGTGGTTTTCCACACCCTTTGCTGCATTGGTTTTGCCGGTCCTATTGATGCTTGCTCTGGAAGTGCCCACTTCAGCAGCAGAAGAGTGATTTACAAACATCTTGAACTCTGTCTGTTTTAAGAGCAAATGTAAAGATAGGAGAAATATATATATATATTTTGAGGTGAGTGGGGGGGACTGCAGAGGTACTCCTCCGACTTTTGCTCCTGGTGAAGGTGCTATGAATCAAGCTATGAATCTCTTGAACTATCTTGGCCCAAATGCAGTTATTTATTTTAAGCCCCCCACCCCCCCCCCCCCAAAAAAAAATCCAAGGAAAGTTTCAATTAAGAGTTTTGTATAATGCCTCAGTTACAGAGTAATCAAGCTCTCATTACCTTGTATAGAGTGTATTTAGCATGCCAGTCTGCGAACTCTGTGTCAATGCCTTGAAGTCTCTCATATTCATTCACCCCATCCCTGTACGTCCAGATGACATTTCTCGCACGTTCTTCAAAAAGCTGGTCACCATGGAGAGGTATCTGTTCAAGAATGGACTTGTTGGTTCCCTCGGTCAAACAAGGCACATACTTTTCTTGGTTGTGCTGAAGGAGTTGAGCCATCTCTCCAGAAACATTGGGATTCAGGAACTGCATACTAAGAAAGCACTAGATAGTGGAAATGTATTTAGAGTAGATTACAAGACAGTCCAACCAAAACCTCTTCAAAAATAGATATGCAATCAATCACGGATGCAGTTTTTAAAGTATTAAAATCATTGATTGCATAACTTTTAAGTCTAAATAGGGTATGTTAAGAGTAGTGTAACAATTTAACATTTAAGAGTTTCTACTCACTGAGTTGGATTTCTGAGACATCTCCTTTGAGTACTCATGTGGTATGTGTCTCACAACCTTTCTTTCTTTCTTTTTCTCCTCATCCAAGAGCTTTTTTAAATACTCCTGTCCTTTTGTCGAGAAAAAATTGTAAGTTTCGAGGCACTGTTGGCTGACATCCAGTTGTGGCAAGGCAACTTGTTTCTGGACCACCTCCTGGGCTAACTTGAGAGCACCGCGATTCTCTTCAATCGAAGCCTTCCATATCTTCATTTTGCCTTCCAATTGCTCATTCATTTTGCTTTGAAGCCGAACAATGGAATCTGGAGACATGCATACCCCCAAACGATTAAGGCAATTGAGGTCATCATGTTTGACACCACTGTGAAATAATATGGTTGAAATCCTGTAATGGAGTGCTGATGCTTGATGATTTCGAACACGGGCCAGTGTTGCAGTGGCAAAAGCGAGTGAATTCAGGTCTCTTCCAACAACCTTCACTTCTTCCTGAGTCGAGAGACCACTTGCTCCGAGCACACAATGAAACCACAAAGGGCAGTAAATTCTTACCTCCTCCATAAACAATTTGTTAGAGAAACCGGCCAATTCATCTGGGTTTCTGGCGCAAAACATTGTTTCCGACTTCAGATAATCGCTAAATTCCTTGGATAAAACTTTGCGGATGCTATTGTTTAATTCAGGAGCAAGTTCTCCGTGCTTCAGGATGGCATTGGACACTTCACGCCAGTTTTCGCATGCGAGGTTTTTCACCAATGTTTTGGTTTGCTCGTCTCGCGGGATTCTCACAGTAACATTTCCTGAAGGGTTCACGTACACGACTTTAACCTGAAGTCCTGTCTGTGGCAAGTCATCCACGTTCAGTCTTCTCAACATTTCATCTTCCTTTTCCGACGGAGTTGACGTACAACTACTTTCTCCGGTAAATGCGAGAGACTTTCGCGATTTCTTAGCTGATCTCACCTGCGATGGCGTCTTCGCTTGTGGCGAATTAACCCGCACAAGCTTCGTTGTTCTCCATGAAGGACTCGCTTTATCCGGAGTTGCAAGTGCACGTTTGGTACTTTTTATCGATGTACCACTTACTGTCGGAGAAGTTGCGGCTTTGACAATCTCGAACAAATTACCAAGACTGAGAATTTTGCGACCACAGGGGTTGCATACACGATCCGAGTAAACTCCTGGATCCTGCAACAAAACCAATCCCACTCGACGACAAACGTCTGCAAGCACAGTTCCAAAGGAATCTTTCCGCTGCAACGGTTTAAACAGATTTTGTGATGAGGAGTAAAATTGTTTACCAGTGAGGCTTCCAAACTTCACTTTAAAAGAACATCTACAAATCCGGCAGCTGTCACAAGGACGTGTTTCCGACATAACTTTGCTCGCGCATCGCCGGCTATTTGCAGGCTAGATTTTTCAAGACTTGTCAAATGCACGTGTCAATGTTTTTGTCGGAAGTAAAATTTCGTTTTCGGGTAAAAAAGATCTCGATTTTCATTGGCTGTTTATGCATTTCCGGAAAAGCGATCAAGCGCAACTAATTAGGGGGCGTTCGGTGATTTCATAAGCTTCGCCGGCAGGCGTTTTTCCCTTTCTCTTCCCCTCCCCTCCCCCGCCTTCCCCTCCCCTCCTCCCCTAGTCCATTTTCTACTTGCTTTCAAAATGGCGGCCTAGGCGATCGTTAAACAAGCGTTCATTTCGTAAAAAACGCCTGCTCTGCAGGCTAGTTGAAGTCATGCATTATGCAGTCATCATAGTGACAGTACGCAAGGTAAGGAAGAGTTTTGTTGTGAGATTAAGCTGATCACAGTCAGCCTAGTTCGGGGGTGAGGGGGGCTATACAAGGAGGCTCCGCCCAAAAGGAGTGCCTTTTTAAGCTCGAAGTATATAAAAGGGTAGGGAAAATTTCCATTGTAGTATACGAAAGGGACACAAAATCAGCTGCAAAGTGGAAGTATAACAAGGGGTGCCTCATTTTGGCAGAATGACTACGCAACTGAATCAGAAGGACTGAAAACCAGGGGAAAACGTTGCAATTATAGTAAATTACATTATTTTGGCTTATCCTTAAGGAATAATAAAGTATTGCACTTTTGCTCTAGCCATATGAAAGGGGTGCCATTTTGGGAAAAATTAATATATTACATTGTAAAGGGTCTGGGTTTGAACCTCCGGGTGGAGCCTTCCCCCGCCCCCTTCCCCCCGGGCATAGTTCTTCGAACACATGTATTTAGTCCAGTAAATACATCCAGAAGAATAGAAAAACAATTAGTGCATAGTAGTTTTAAACCAGACAAGTGGTAAAGCCTGATATGCAATTAATAGGTACCCTGTTTCTCTCAGGCTTATGATAAAACCTTTAGCTTTTGGTTAAAAAGTCTGTATCAAGCAATAAAATCCACTCAGTTTTGTATGGTGGTTTGATATTGAATATAAAATTACAACCCTTTCCTTTCTTAATTATGATCCCTGAAATATTTCGTTTGTTATTCAGGGTACTGAGGAATGTGTTCAAACCAAACTGCCCAAATCAGGAATAAAACTTGGTACACTTTACTTTGGCCATGATGCTGATGCCGAGCACTATGTGTCAATAAAGCCCAAACAGAAGGTATTTAGTACCTAAAGTAAAAGTTTTACAACTATTATCCAATTCTATAATTTTTAACAATTCCGAATGCTAAGCATTACGGAGGCTCAAAAGGGTTTTTAGCCACACGCATGTGTGTAGCCTACACATGACATGGCTAGAATGCACGCGTCAGCTGAGTGAATCCAAATTTCAACAGAATAACTTTTTGCCGTACCATCAGAGAAGTTGATAAAACTTAGGGAGCTTTACAAAAATGCATTAAAAATGGGTAGGTCACCAACTTAGTTTTCCAGATAATTGGCAAAAACTGAAGTTTGGAGGTTCTTTTTGTGGACCTTTACGTTGCCATGGTAATGGCTATGACGTCACAACCAGCCTTAAAGTATTGCCCGACAAAAAAGTTGTCAAGACATTCATAGTTTACCCACATGATCAGAAATATTTCCTTGTGTTTTCTCCTCGTTTCAAAAGGATTCATTATTATTATTATCATTATTATTATTATTATAACGATTAAAACACCCCATTTAAGCCACCTTAAATAGGCATGAAGTTATGGTAATCTTTTTGTTAAGCCTCACAGCATCTATCTATATCACTATCTATATCACTGCATCTATGGTTGACTAATTAAACTTGTTATCCAGGGCCAAGGAGGGTGCAGGTTGAAAAGCTTCTTTCTCACTCAGGGTTTCCTTCCTTTTTTTTGGAAAATGTAGTCATTAACAAGCATATTTTGATTGTTCTTTTTGGGAAATATTTGGTGTCATATTAGATTGAAGACTCAATGATATAATGGAGAGGTGCTTTCTGCAGTATTTTGTTGAATCTCTGCTTTGAGTAATTATTGGCAGCAGTTAATTACATCTAAACCCTGAGCACAATATTCATCCAGTTTTACGAAATGCAAAGCTCGAAATTCACTCAATTAAATTTTAAATAATATGTAAGTTTTCTAATTTCCCTTAATTTAGCATGTTGGGAAAAAAAACGAGCATGACAGGTTGATAAAAGTCTAATTACCTTGATTTTCTAGGATACTGGTAGTTATGCTGATAAAGTAAAGTTGCCAGGCCCTACACCCCATGTCAAAGTGGAGAGCAAGACTGGCCCTACCCCCTATGTCAAAGTAGAGAGCAAGGCAAGCCCTCCCTCCTATGTCAAAGTAGAGAGCAAGACAGGCCCTACCCCCTATCTCAAAGTAGAGAACAAGACATCTTTGAGAAAACAAGTGCTGTCATCTCCTAACGAAAAGTGCCACAGGAAAAAGGTTTGCCCATGCCTGTTGCTTGATGTAATTTACATCTGGTTTGTCATTGGCCCACAGGTCCAAAAAAAAGCTAAAATACCTGCTAAACAAGATCGAGCTCTGTTCCATTATTTCATGGATTCTAAAATAAACCGCCTGAATTCCATAGAAGTAGAGCCCACTTCTTGTCTCAGTTTGCCCTTGTGGACCTAATAAAACACAGAAAGAACAGTTGATGTTCATGCCTATACGTAGCCTCTGCTTGTAGGAATTGATGAATGAAACCATGGATTCAAAAGTCCCATTTTAAACAACATTATTGGCTTTTTCTTGTGGCTCTTTCCCCTAAGCTAAGAACACTTCAGCTTCAAATGTACTAGAAATGTTTAAAAATAAAACCATTGAATTTTACCAGCAACAAATGTGCAATGTACGGTGGCCCACAACTGTCACGGCAAAATCTTTTTGGCCACGGCAAAATCTTTTTCGTCACGGCAAAATCATTTTCGTCACGCCAAAATCATTTTGGCCACGGCAAAATCATTTTCGTCACGGCAAAATCATTTTGGCCACGGCAAAATCTTTTTCGTCACGGCAAAATCATTTTCAACCACGGCAAAATCATTTTTGTACTCACGTGACCTCTGTCCGCAAGGTGTTATGGGAGTTAATCAACTATGGCGGACAACTAACTCACAGTTTCATTAGTAGTAGAAGATGTTTTGCGCAAACTGTGGCGAATTTCTGCGAATTTCTGTGTGCAGTGTGGACAAGGTAAGTTGTATTTGGTTTATGAATGCATTTAGATGCACATAATGCAGCTTTGACTGTTTTTTATTCTGCAACGGACTCAAACCACGTGCATGGACTCCGGCTTTCACTTCAGGACTAGATGGTTCGGATAACTCATACAATCAGATATTAAACAATATTAAACAGCAGTTGGCTGCTTGTAAACGTGATTCTATCGTAAGGTTTAGTTAAAAACAATATTCCTCCTGGAAATCCCGCCCTCTTCCCAACGTTTGGACTTTGCAGTTTGGGTTTGCCCAAAATTCAGATCACAACAGAACACGCCATGCAAAGCTCATATTGTAGGGCACATATTTAAGCCAGTACACTTTCTAACTGACAGATTTGTCAAAGCTTTTGTACTAAGAGCAAGTCTGAAGAGAATTCTGTAGTGTTTAGAGTGGTAACTTTAATCAGACCTGTCAACCTGAAAAAACGGAAAACCTGGCGGAGGTGGCCGAAAAACCTGGAGATTTCGCACATAAAGAAATGAAATTTACTTGTGTCCATGGCCTAAAACGTTAACAAAATAGAGGAAACTGTTCTCAGTGTCAATATATGCTTCCATTTTGTCTAAGGATCTATTAACTTACCTATCGGTGCCTATACCTTACCTATCTATTCGCCTGCTCGCCATTTTGGAATTTGCTTTTGAGATTGTTACCCACCTTGTCAGGTGATCAACTATGATCATATTTGGTGGACACCGAATACATGAAAACTGTGCGGCTCTCAGCACTTGGTGGCTGTGGAGAGCTAAATTGTTTTAGTTTATTTGCCATTTTCAAGCTATGACAAGAGTTAGAGTGTGTACTTTAGAACTTATACTACACAAAGAGGAGAATTTTATGAGCATTTCTTTTCAAATTGGTGTAAGCAAATTTTTTTTTTTTCGATAAGCAGCTGAACTCTAACTTTGTTCAAAGCACTTCACAAAAAACAAGACCACAAGTTGCAAAAGTATTTGGGATTTTAAGAGGCCAGCTCTGCATTGCATTGGTGATACTGGAAGGAAAAATATTACTCTTTGGCATCAGAATCTTTCTATTTATACCCTAAACCTTGTGGGGGGGGGGGGGATAATAACCAGGAGCCATCCACTCTTCCCTTTATGCTTTATACTTGGCTGCCTTGGGCCTTCATGTATCATCTGCTGGTTCCGCACAGAAAAGGAGAGGAACCTCTTTAGTTCATCCACACCATCTACAATGTCTGTAAAGAGGTGTAGGTGCAAGAAATAATGTATCTTTCCACGTGTACAACTGTTGTACATAGATAATAAATTAGTGGAGAAAGCGCTTTGATTTCACCTGATCCCCATTCATTCATCACCATTATTTTATTCCCCGAATATAAACTAAAAGTGGTTTCAGAAAGTCTACCTTTGTCTTCAGTGTTATGCATAGGGACGCCACGTAGAAATATAAGTGATAAGAAAGTTATCCAAGAGAGCACCCAGCAACTCGACTATATCAAGTAAACATTGATAGGAAAAGATGGCCAGTTCATATACAGTCATGTCCTTTCTTCCCCTAACGTTTGAATGTGGTAGAAGAAATCATAGAATTTTTCTGTTTTATGTTTGGTTTAATGTGTTTCAAAATAATAAAAAAAAGATACATGCATTAATGTGATTCAAGGCAGAAGGTGTTTCCTCAGGCTTGCTTTACTGAAAACGTCTTTCATGCAAACAAAAAAAAAAACGCAATTCATTTGCTGGTCAAATATGGATGGTTATTTCATAGTTTCAAGTTCATTATGTTGTAAACATTTTACCGCAAATAACTCTGCCCTAAAATTAACAATGTTAATATGTATTTCAAATTTGATTAGTAATATTTTTGGCCACGATATCTCAAGAGAAGTACACACATTAAAAGACATACTCTGGGAAGTAATCCTTAACTATAAGGAGAATTTTCACACAGTCCCATAAGTAAGAAAACAAGTTCCAGTAAACCGCTTCACAAAGAAGAGCTGAGGCGCAGAAAACCAAATTTCCTAGGCGAGAAAAGTCATGTTGCCGAATATATCAATACACTGTAACTGTTCAGACCAGTACTTAGCCTTCATGTAATAGAATTTTTGTGTAATTTCTACTCAGGTGTCGAAGAACCTCAGAATCAAGCTCAGTCTAGTAGAACGGAGTCCAGTACTACAGAGGAGACAAAAGTTGTACTTTGCAGTGATCGTAGTGTTAAGTCGTTTGCTGATTTTCGGAAAAGCAAAGGTAAAGAGTGGAAGGAGAGGGTGTCTAAGAAATTCAAGGGTGCAAAGGGCAAGCGAGATGAGACGAAGGGTGCAAATGGCGAAAAGGAAGTTGCAATATTCATTGGCCTGGTGGAATGGAATGAAAGTCATGAGTGTCTCAAGCGAAAACACGGAAAACGCATGGCGTTAAAAGTGAAGAAAAATGACCCACCAGTTGTTCTGCTACAGAAAGCTGTGGAGAAGTGGAAGGCCTACTTCAGTAATTGCTATGATGAAAATGAAGATTATGTTCTCCTTTTAGAAGATTTTAAGGAGGCCACGTTCTTGCCAGGCTCAACTAAGGAATTTTTCACCATGGAGCGGTACCAACAAGAGCTCGGCAAAGATTTCAAGCGCATCACGCTGTTCCTGTGTACTCAAACGGATATCAGATTGGCAGAAGGGAGAGCTACTGATGATGCAGAAACCGAAGATCAGTTGTGGGACATAGGCTCTGACCTTCCCGATCCATTTTACCCAGATAACAATCCGTCTGGCAGCAGTAAGGATGGGGAGGATAAAGAAGAAGTCAATATGGATGCAGGCCAGAAGCATGAAGTCACAAATGAACATCAAATAAACGATGACTTCCAAATTGCCCAGGCCATTCAAGCAAGTCTTGATAACGGTTTCCGAGACAGCACTCAAGAACTTATGACGGACACATTAATAACTTATAATGACCACACATCTGTCATTGAAGCACTTGAGCAGCGTGTACTTACTACTGAGCAGTTCTTTCTCGTTGTGAGGCGGGGAATTCTATTTGATCGAGTAATCTCCTTATGGCAACGTGAAAGAAAAAAGAAATCTCCTGAGAATGTGGTCAGAGTGAGATATCTTGGAGAGGAAGGTATCGATTCTGGTGCCTTGGCAAGGGAATTCTTCGCAGACACTATTCCACAGATTGCCAATACCTTGTTTCCTGGCGGAGCCCCAGTGGATTCCACTCTCTACGTCAGAAATGAAACCTTCAGAACAGCAGGAGAAATAGTTGCAACGAGCTTAGCCCAAGACGGCCCACCTCCCAACTTTCTTGACACTGTGGTTTTTGAGACACTGGTAAACTTGGACATAGACGTTAGACAACTTTGTCATGACAAACATCTAACATGTGCAGAAAGGCAGATACTTGACACCATTAAAGAAAGATGTCAGTCAACACCACGATTACATCATAGAACACGGTTACACAGGTATCATCAATGAAGAACATGTTGACGACATCCTAGGGTCCATCTTGGTTAGCATTTGGAATAAAAGAGTTCTTTGTCTAAAAGAGTTCAAGGAGGGACTAGATCTTTACGGCCTTGCAGCTATCCTCTCACACAGTCCAGCGGCCTGCAAACCATTATTTGTCAAAGGTCATATTGATGATGTTGATGCCAACTACCTAGCAGGATTGCTTCGCCCACAGTACTCTCCCGAAGGTTCGTCAAGAAAGCTTGTAGAAGAAAAGGTAGTCGATCACTTGCAAGATTTCCTGCTCAGCCTAGAAGACGATAACATCACAGGATACTCTGCTCCAATGGCGTGGAATTATGAAGAAAGACACCTTCAGGACAAGGTAGAGTTCGCTGCAGAGGAACAATTTCACTCACCTGATCTAACTGCTTCAGGAGTAATGGGCTGGCTTACTGGCCAACGACACAGGGAAATGAATGGCCAAAAAGTAAAGATAACTGTCAAGTTCGATCATGAGTGCAAGATCCGAAATCCCAATCACACCATATGCTTTCCGTATGTAGGAGCTTGTGGGATGGAAATCACTTTGCCAACAGAACACATGAGCACCTATGAGGACTTTCGACATGTCTTCACGTTGGCATATTGTAAGGGACAAGCCTTTGCAAGGCCATAACAGTGGTAGTGTTAATTTTATGAGATACATCACTATTCTTCGTTAGCATATAATTAACTAGGGTACATTCTTTTGGGACTATTTGGACATCGTGAAACCAAAACCATAAAGAACTCAGTCTGTCTGAACACCAGTATTCCATTTATGCCATGCATTTTACTATCGGAAGCACTATGATTGCAATACTGTTCTCTTCAATCTGAGAATGGACTAAGTCACAAATTAGCTTCTGTTCTGAGTATCTTTTTTTCGGTATAGCCCCAAAAGAACGCAACCTCATGCGGTGCTTTATTGAAAGTTTCAATTTCCATTTGAGATTACGTACAAAGAAAGTTATGTTACTGCTTAGTATCAAAAGCCACCTGAAAGGTATGGATAAATAGTTGTACTGAATGCCGGGTGCACTCAATGGGCCCATCTGAGGTTAGGTTTGCTGTTGTAATAACAGTTACATTTAAGAATTAGAGCTGGGTTTAAAACATCATTTTTAAATTGATGTTCACAATTTACCACTGTTACTGTTAAATAAAACGTTTCATCCTATTTGAAAAACCAGTTGTCTTAAGATGTTGCAATAAGAAGTTAAAGTGATGCTTTAAAAGCTAAGCTCAACTCTCCAACCTCAAGTGCTTCAAATAAAGAGGGCAAAGCCATTCATAGTACTGTAATGAAAGACGTGTTCTCAAATGACAGGCGTGTCTTTATCGCAGTATAATGCTTAGTGGTAATATTAATATATACAGATAGGCTAGCCTAACAGCGGAGCTGCCATGAATGAGTTGGTGTTCGTTTCTCAAAAAACGCGAAAACTCTTTGGGCCCAAAAAATTGCGGGGCTATTTTCGGGCGCAAAATTCTTTGGAGAAGTGCTTCTTAACCGGAAGTGTTCTGTACAGCGCCGTAAATTGTTCCCGCGAATTGCCGTACAATAATCTGAACTCGAAAGTCACTCTAGAGCACTTCATTAAGGCTGGTTTTCACTAGCGACGGAGTCGGAGTCGGAGTCATAATCAGAAGCATAGAACGTTATGATGTAGTGAAAATCAAGCAACAGAGTCGCAAGCAGAGTTTCCGATTGCGCTTACGATTCCGTCACTTACGATCTAGTGAAAACTAGGTTGTCGGAGTCGGAAGCAGAAGCTGAAGAGCTAAACCAATCAGAAAGCGTGGGAACAAGCACTGTGATTGGTTTACCCTTCCGCTTCTACTTCCGACTCCGACAATCTGGTTTTCACTAGGTCGTAAGCGACGGAAACGTAAGCAGAGTCAGAAGAAAATGGAAACGTTCTGATTCTTCCGACTCCGATTCCGTCGAACTTATGACTCCGCTTACGACTCCGATTTTTGATTTTCACGAGGTCATAAGCGCTCTTACGGCTCCGCTTACGACTCCGACTCCGACTCCGACTCCGACGCTAGTGAAAACCAGCCTTTATTGTCGTTATCAATTTTGTCTCGAACTTCGAACTGCACGCATAAAATATTTGTTTCTTATTCTTGCGCCGTCTTCCTTGGTTTTTACAATGTTTCAATATCCTGTCATTTGACTGTCAAGGCTTGTCACATCATCTCAGACTACTGGCTGTTCGCTTGAATGACTCCTGAATGAACTCGAAACGTCGCCTATCTACAACAGCTAAATATAGCTCACTCTAAACGGGTTATCGTTTTGGGTTTTCATCGTGTTCGGATCTTGAGAAACAACACAAAATGCCACTAAATCGGAATCAGTAGCGCTGAAGCTAACTAACCTGTAATGGAAAGGTGAAAATTTCGCGTTAAGTTTTTGATTTGTTCTTTCTCATTTGGGTAAATCGCTCAGCAGCACAGGAGAATGACCTAGGATTATCAAGATCGGCTACTCGTCTGATTCGTCTGCTTCAGCGTTTAATCAACCCGGTTTGCATTCCATCTGTTGCTGCAGTTTATAACAGCTACTGATAATATTCTAGACCGAGAGGAGTTAGGATTTCTTTCAAGATTTTATAAACTATCGGCCGGTTTAGGGTGCCGTTTTTGTTTTTCGTCCATAAATTAGTTGCTTCACATTTTGTTTACTCTTTTGACTCTTTCTATAATCTGAAGAACAAATTACCATTAGACAGGTTTTTCATCAGATGTAAGCCTTAGATACGTTTCCTTTCTCTCCAAAAGAAAATGCCACACGTGGAAATGAGCATGTACTTTAAAATTAGGAGTGATTAATTTACTGCAAAAGATCGGAAATACAATACTGCTAGCTCGTGTCTGACTGAAACTGTCGGTTTCGCGTTAGATGAGACATTGTTTAAATCTAAAACAGGTAGCTTATTTTAACGGAGGTCCATGAAAGTATGTTCTTTTTACTTTAAGTCTCAAAGAAGCCAAAGAGGAGAGTTTAGACTGAAGCGTTTACACTACATAGGTAGTCCGCCGTTTTTCTCCAGTTCCAGCGCGTTAGCATTCAAGGACACTTCGAACATACTACATGAAGCATGTTGCGACAACGTACCGCCATGAATGACGTCATGACCACAAAAATCGAGTCGCATGGTTTTATATATGTTCTGTTTCTATAAGCATAGTGCTCACTCAGCACTCTTGCGGGGCCTTCGGCCCGCGAAGCAGCTCCGCTATATGCCTTCCTCCTTTTCTGAGTTCAAAGACTGTTCTTTTTTTTATGTTATAAGACATCCACCACCACCATTTGCCACAAAGAGTGTAGGACAGTGCACCGTGGTTTACTGAGTTTTATGCGAAGATAAAAAGCGTGCGTTTTATCAATCGGAGCGCGAGCACCGTCTGTCTGCAACCTATCTTTGTATGCAAAATATTCTTATATTTGATAAAAGGTTACTGCAAGAAACCATAGATGCAAGATCCAACTCAACGGTTTTATTCTGCTTCAGGTGTTGTGAGAAAGGCTCTTACAACTTAAAATTAGGTTTCAAACCTTTAAGATCGCCACTAAAGGAACAGCATGTGTAATACAAGAACCCAAGGGAGGGAATGGTGTAAAAATATCCCCAACGTCCATACTGGAACATCACGGCACCCGCTTTGCATTTTAAAAATCTGTGTGGCCGTTTTTTTTAAGTGTTGTCATTGTTTTCACGAAATCAACAGAAAGTAATATTTTGGCTTGCTGTTTCTGCAAGGAAAAATAGTTAAGTTCGATTTACTACTATTGCAAGGCGTTCAAAAACCACATAGTGTCTTCAACGTGCTTAATCATAATTCTAACACCGCAATTACGACACTTAAAAGCAGGAAAATCCTGTGACAGACCTTCTCATGATATATTAGAGTAATTCACGTGACTTCCTTATTAAGCCTGTGTGTTAGGAGCAAAACCATGAACAGCAACGTACATCAGCTTCATGTACAGAGAAAGAGCCTCCTCCCAGTTTTCGGGCAAAGGAATAGATAGGCTTGTTCTTGCATATTTAAAGTATTCTTGGTAGTCATTTGTTTGACTATTGTCATCTTCAATTATGTGTTGGGTGACATAGCGCACTTCTGTGAGATTGAGTGGCATGCCACAATCCGATGCTCCATGGAGCTCAGGCAAGAAGAATAGGGAATCAGGCCACCCAGGTACAGTGTCGTTTCTTGACTTACGGATTCTGTGCGTATTGCATCTCTCTTTCACTGCATCAAACTCTGCTTGTAGGACCCCGTGAAAACAATACCACAGACATTCCATGGCCATCTCACATGAAGTATCTACAGTTCCTTGAAATTCTAAATCATTGAAAAAGCTCCTCCACAACGTGCAATGACTTCTGGAATAAAACGACCACCACCCTTCTATTCTTTGGTTTCTTGGCGATGAAACGTAACGATGGGCGTCAGGATTGTCCCGGAAAAATGTCTGTATAGACGCTGCTAATCCATTCTCAGTTCCCAAGTCTGTGATTAACTCCACAGGACAGCTTCCCTGCTCCGACACTGCTTGAACGTAATACGAGGCTATTTTATGAGGGGAATTGTTGGAACGTGCAACGTTAAGCCATAGTATCTTCCTACTGAATCCATCAATTGCACCGTGAACGGGAAAACCCCAGTGCTTTAACTTGTCATAGCCATCTATGTGCCACGCGTAATTTGGCCCTGGATTCCGATAGCTTCTTCTCTTTAGGCGATGTTTTTTTCTTAATTCTGTTCCAGCTGGATCCATCTCTCTCAACAGGTCTTGAACAATTACCCTAGGTATCCTTAGACCTTCCATTTCAAGTATGTGCCAAACTGTTCGATAACCTGCCGATGAACACGGGCCATTTATAAGTTCTGCCATCCGCCGCTGCACTTTACAAAAGGTATCATTAAATTCTTCTTTGCCTGTCATGCCTCGCCTTCCCAAACCATACTTTCTAAGTCGCCGTAACAGCGTACTGTAGCTTAACTGATGCTGGTGGCGTTCACAAAGAAAAAGAAGACTTTCTTGGTAAGTAAATCCACGATGAAAGTAGTACTTTAAAACTTCCTCTTCGTCAAAGCTTTCTTGATCACATTGGGACTCATCAGGATCAGATTCTGATCTGTCTGAGAAGCTGCTTGTAGCTAAAGCTAAAACATCACCAAAATGTAATATTCAGTTAAATGGCATAATTCTATAACTACGCAATGGTCAGCAGTAGGGCAGTAACTTGCTATAACTTGCTAAGTATCTTACGCGTCTTCTTTTTGGCCTGAGTATACCAAACCAGTTACTCCTAGCAGCGATAGAGTCCATGCACGTGTTTTTGATAGAATAAAAACAGTTGAAGCTGCATTATGTGCACCTAAATACATTCATAAACCAAATACAACTTACCTTGACCACACTGCACACAGAAATTCGCAGAAATTCGCAGAAAGTCGCCACAGTTTGCGCAAAACATCTTCTACTACTAATGAAACTGTGAGTTAGTTGTCCGCCATAGTTGATTAACTCCCATAACACCTTGCGGACAGAGGTCACGTGAGTACAAAAATGATTTTGCCGTGGTTGAAAATGATTTTGCCGTGACAAAAAAGATTTTGCCGTGGCCAAAATGATTTTGCCGTGACGAAAAAGATTTTGCCGTGGCCAAAATGATTTTGCCGTGACGAAAATGATTTTGCCGTGACGAAAAAGATTTTGCCGTGGCCAAAAAGATTTTGCCGTGACAGTTGTGGGCCACCGTAGCAATGATTATGGTTTGTCATTAGCCATGTAGTAAATCACTCCTACCCTAAAAAAGTAAATGAACGGTAATTAATGGTAATGGTATCATACTGATCCTTTTTCCAGAAACAAAGCAATGAGATGGAGTGGGGAGAAGAAGAGGAGGAGTACAGTCCTGGGGTTCCTGTGTTTAAGGGTGTCCCTCTAGTAAGAACGTGTTTTCATTAAATGAATCCATGAAACAGTTTTGTTTGTCTAGGTTGTCAACTTTTATTAATTTAGGTTTCCATAGTTTGACTCGCATGTAGTTTGTCTTGTAAAATTACAGGGTCCATGTTTGTCTACTCTCTTAAAGCTGTCACCTACCAAACAAGAACATACTTTAAGCAATAATTCACTACTGCAAACTCTAGTTCTGTGGTGCAATCAATTGGTGGCCTAATTTATTACATGACGTGTAATGTTCTTTAATGGATATTTAAGAAGCAACTTTAAACGCTTTCACATTTAAACTTCCTAGAACCTATTGGTGGGTCAGGCAAAACATGTGTGCCGTGACATTTAATTGAGCTCAGGAAGGGCCACAAGAGATTTTCCTTTTGTTTTTTAACAGCAGAAAGTAACTATATTTAACAATTTGCCCTCTTTACTCCCGATCCAGTTTCATCTGTTTCAAAAAGACACAGAAGAGGTAATTTCCATTAGCTCTGACGAATCTGAGGAGGATATGATGCCAAGTGAATCCACTTTACCAGAAAAACTGGACGAGGGTGAAAGGAAACAACATAATTCCTCAGGAAAACCAAAGAACAGAAAGAAACGCACTTTATCTGAATCATCAGATAAGGACAGGTTGAAAAAATACCCAGTGAGTCTCCAATCATGCCATTTCAGTGAAACCAGTATAAACATACCCCCCGACTTGGTATAATCACACATCTCAATACATTTTCCGGTGCAAATGGCCACGCCTAAAGGATACTTAACTTATTTGAAAGTCTAGTACAAGATTTGAAACTTGAAGTGAATAATCAAATCAAATTTCCAAATAATGAACTTTTTATCTAACTTACCTTTTAGAAAGAGCAACAATAATATCATACTTGTGCTGCAAGTCATTTTGAAAAAAATCTCTTTTTAATGCATGAACTTTACGGTGAACAAAAGATTGATTGCAATCGCAGGATTGGGTAGGATTTTATCTGTATTAACTGTTGTATTTCAGGAAGAAAAAAAGATGAAAAATGTAGATGCAGACGTAATAGATCTGACTGTTTCATTTGGGGAGCTCAGCTCTGTGGAGAACACTCCCACGAAGATGGAACAGGATCATCATCATTCTCGTGTCAAGGACGATGCAAGGTAAAAAAGCTTTGCAAGTGCTGTAGGTTATAGTTGTATAACAACCAGTAAAATCATTTATTCCTGTTCATTTAAACAGTGCTTCGATACAGTGCATTCAAAGTACTTAGCAATCAAACGAATCTTGTGTGATTGTTGCATTCAGATTACCTAGCAAATTGCAGTCGCACAGGAAACCATTCAGTACCACAGTCCGTTGTTAGCTTTTTCGAACCGTGAAGAAGCCATGCTTTGAATGATTGCTAAGTAGTTCAACAACTAAAGTAACTTACTTTGGAGCGAACGTCTGGCATAGTAAATGGTGAACTCATAGATGGGGTTTGATGTCTAAAAATTGGTTGTCTGTACTACTCCACTTTTTATTTGATTTAACTACAAGTTTGATAGGTCTCATCGCCCTTAGACGACTGACGGTGTTTCTTGACATTTTGTTTTCATTGGTTTGATAGAAATGACACCAATGATTCAATCCATATCTTGTGCACCTGCAACCTGTTATACAACTGACCATAACATTACTATTTGCATCTAGAGCTCAACTCTTGTTCGGCGCCAAGGAGTCTGGGTCGAGTGAGACAAATTCGGAACAAGATGACGTGAAGGAGGATACAGACACAAAGAAAAGAAAAAGGAGAAAACAAAAGAAAATAGGAGAAGACTTGTGGACTTTTACAGAGCGAGAAGAGGTCGAAAGCTTGCCAGTGGGGATTGATGGACTAAATGTTTATATAGTGAATCGGAAGGATGAGAAAGAGCTTAAAGAGTGTTTAAAGGATGGAAGGAAGTGGAGGAAAGACTGCCCGACGAAATGGAAAGGACGTGAGAGGGTGCGGTATGCGGACTGTCGTGGATCATATAAATGCAACAACAGTGCATGTCCTTTTTTGACAGAGTATGGTGTTAGAAACACAAAACAGTGGAGAAAGAGGGCAGGAAAAGTTTTGTGCCAAGGCTGTTGGGATTCAGGTAGTTATGTTCCATGCCATGCTCGACGATACTTGTGCTATGAGAAAAAAGGAGTTACAGTATTCCACTATGGATTTCATACTTGTCCTGTGTCAAGTTATGTCACGAAAAACAAGGAAGAGAGCGAACATTATCAAAGAAAACCCAAATATAAAGCCATCAGAGATACAATCTGCCCGTGTCCTCTCAGCATTTCGAAGAGGAGAAGACTGGCAGTCTGTTCGAAAAAAAGTGGAGTCCACGATGGACAAACAATGGCTAGCAAATATAAAGAAAAAAGTAAAAAGAGACATGGAACCTGTGGGTCACGACTATGAAGCTGTTATCACATTTAAACAGTACTGTGATAACAATGACACCTTTTATGTATACAAAGTTAACGATAATCGTGGCAACCCAGATATGCCTTCCTTTGTTTTTAAAATGGGAGCAGAAAAGGCAAAAATGGCAATAAACATGGACAGGGATGGAGAACACTATTTACGAGACGAGTTCTGCTTTTTTGATGGAAAACGTAAAAGGTGTCAGGGATTTGTAACACTGACGGCAAGTGCATATCATCCTTTATTAAGAAAGCAAGTCCCACTGGCCATTATGGAAGCTACAGCAGAGGACACTCCCAATATAAAGTTATTCTGGTCTTTGTTCAACGAGGTCCTTCAAAAGGTTAAGAGAGACGACAACTACAAATTTCGACGGGTAGGGTGGTGTTCAGATATGGCTGGACCCAATATGGCCGCGATCTGCGATGTGTTTGGAAGTGAAGCCACTCAATATATTAAAACATGCGAGTTCCATTTCAAAGACCATAGGAACCAGAAATCTAGAAAGCTGGATCAAGACAGCTCTGAATGTTTTAAACAAGAAAAGCCCCAGGGGGCATTAACCCCGTCGTTGTTCTCTCTGCCCTTGGGGTCCAAAATATATTACGGCCAGGTAAAAGTTGGTGATTTATCGTATCTTTTACGTGCTTGCGATGATAATATAAATCAAGACACGACTTGCCCAATCACTCTGTTTTAGCGTGCGTGACGAAGAGCGTGATGAAATTATTATTTTGATCACTGCGTGACTCAGCCTGGCCTCGTAGCTCAGTTGGTTGAGCGACGGTGTTCTAATCCGGAGGTCGTGGGTTCGAATCGCGCCGGGGTCAAAGATTTTTCTTTTATCTTGGTTCTCATTTCTAATTTCTTACTTTTAAGGCCTGTGGTCGGGGGGAAATTATGCAGGGCAGTATTACTCACTTCTTGGCACTCATACATACATACTTTACATCATAATTACTAAGTTCATAGCGATCGCGAGTTCATGCCAGCTTTCAAACTTAAGCTCCCTAGTACATTCGTCCTTGCTCTCGTCGAAGAAATGTTAACTCCATTGAATTCCTTGTACTTTTCTACACAACTTTCCCTAAAGATTTTGGCGAAGCAAAGCAAAACTGCCAAAAAAATGCTTGCATTTGACTGTTGAATTATTCAACTTGGCGAAAGCAAGGGACTTCCCCGAATCGGCTTCTGTCAGGTTTCAGTGATGTAATGTTTACGTACCACGGCAAGTTAGGCGAATTTATTCCAGCTTCAAAGCTCGCTAGCACCTTCGTTCCTACTTTCATCGGACCCCGCCGTTTTTCTCCTCCTCCCAGGGAGCAAAATATATTACGGTCACTCAAGATACGAGCTCAAGTGGTGTAAATTTTAAAGTTGATGATTTATCGTACCTGTGTTTGCTGCCATTTCCCCTTATGAGTCTGCTCTGCACCCTTCTCCCTGTGGTAACATGAATCCCTGATAGTATGAACCCCATCCCTCATTCCTTGCTCATCCACTTGTCCTAGCTTTCGCGAAGAAGAACGTGACGAAATATTTTGACCATAGCGTGACTCAATTAAGGCACGTTTTTTTAAAATAAACGAACTGACATGTCAGCGTAATTCTAAATAGCAAGGGCACGGAAATTTAAATAGATTTCTTGATAAAAAACTCATTCTAAAATCTAAAGGAAACTGGTAGCTATGAAAAACCGTAAAAGTCTATTTTAGGCCGTGATTCGATGAGTGATTTGGCGCAAGCAAGTTTACTTCTCCGAATCGGCTTCTGTGTTTCAGACGTAATGTTTATGTGCTACGGCACGTAGCATGAATCATTGGCTTTCAAAGCTTGCTAGCACCTTCGTCCTTGCTCTCATTGAAGAGAAGTCAACTCCATTGAATTTCTTGTACTTTTCTACACAACTTTCCCTAAAGATTTCGGCGAAGCAAAGCAAAACTGACAAAAATATGCTTGCATTTCACTGTTGAATTTTTCAACTTGGCGAAAGCAAGGGACTTCCCCGGATCACCTTTTGTGTTTCAGTGATGTAATGTTTACATGCCAGGGCAGGTTTGGCAAATTCATGCCAGCTTCAAAGCTCGCTAGCACCTTCGTTCTTGCTTTCATCGAAGGAATTTTCATGCCATTAAATTGCCGGTAATTTTCTACACCAACTTTCATGAAAATTCTGGCGAATAAACGCTGAACGAACAAAGTTTACCAGCAAGTATTGTTTTGACCGAGCGCAGGTCTGGGGCAACTGACCACGACAAAAAAAAAAAAAAAAAAAAAACGAGTATTACTAGACCCCGTCCTGACGGCGGGGTAATTATTGTGTGATGACTTGTTGCAAAGCGAAACAGTTGAAGGGTACAACCTTGCAAAAGCAAACATAGATACCTTCATCGAGGAATGTGATGGTAGGGCGTTCTTAAAGTCATGGATCTCCTGGTGACATGACAGGCGCGGGTTTATTTTCCGCGCCTTTGCCCCCAAAAATGCCCCCCAAATGAACCAGGCAGAAGTCGTACATGCCAGTTGGACCCACCGGGATCCCCCAAATATGTCTTTGCTGGATGCTTGTATGGCTGATGTAAGGGACACAGTTGTTTTTGAAATGGAATTAGAAGGAATAAAGAACGGAACATGCAAAGCAGGTACTAGGGGCCCATCCTATGCAGAACTGCAAAGACGGCGCCATGACAGAGAGGTTCAAAAAGCCAAACCAGCTGGAAAGGAAATGTTTAAAAACACAGATGGCCACCTCACTGACCCCAAGTCGTCTTACCAGCCGAAAAATCGAAAGACCAGTGCTACGAAAAAGAAGGCTTCACAAATGCAATCACAACCTTACATTCACCAGTCTGCACCACCACAGAATCACTGTCCATCGGATCCTGCTGCACTACAGGCCTGTTTTGCATTTGGCTCGCGATCTTCTTCAGTTCCATGTCCACCTACCTCGCATAATACGTACCAAACTGTGTTACAGCCTTCTGTTCCGCAGATTCCCTACCCAACTGTATCACAGTCTGCCGTTCCACAGAATCCCTACCCACATATGCAGCCGATGCCAATGGTGTTTGACCCGCGACCTTCTCCAGGTCTCTGTACACCTGACAATAGGACACAGCACCAACCAGTACCATCTACAAACATCCATCCGTCATCGGGCCCAACCTTTGTTAACCCTCACACTACTGTGTCCACGGCAGCACCATGCCCTGCAGCAGCATCTCAGTGGCAACCATGGATGTCACCATATGCGTATGAGGTTGTACTTTTACCAAATATAGTGCAAAAGTGTTATGGCTGCGGAAGCAATTTTGTGGCAAAGTACAGATCTTCACCTTACAATTTGGTCATCAAACATATGGACAGAAGGATTGCTGGAAAAGATACCTTGGGCCAATTGCGATATAGCGTTGATTTTAACAACACGTATTACCATCCCTTAATGGTACATATCCAGAAGAAAAATCCATTCTTTGATGGCACTGTGCGCATTAGCAGATCGCTTTATGACTCCCTGGATCATGGTCAACATGAAGTGCTTGCTTCCCTTGACTTAGAAGTGAACATTACCTGAAACCCTATGTTAACTTTTTCCTTGTTAGTTTACAAAAGTTTGTCATAGTCGCGACATCGTGTATGTTCCAACTCTGATCACAGACTGGTCAGTTTCAAGTTCGTTAAACAAACGTTTCAAAAAGTATAAAAATTAAAAAAAAATTGTGGCTGGTGGAGGTTCAAGTATGTAAATTGAAAACAGTTTTTTAGAAGTTATTTTTCGAGCTGAGTTAAATGGTAATAAAACTTTTTTTTTCAATCCTTACGTCGTCAGTGAGAGCGTGCAAGTAATCAAAACACCAATAAACCGGTCTCTATTTTGCCTTCAATTCCAGCTTGCGCTTTTTCATGCACCTTTGATAATAGCCAGCTATCGCCTTCAAAAGACTTCCATTAAAAAAGACTTTCAACTAAGTTTTCTTAGACAGGAGAACAGTAAAAATTTTATCCCAATACCAGAAAGTCACTGCAACACACGCGAATGAAACACACACTACTAGGAGTATGTATGTGAAAAATCCTGTGAAAAAATGTGTGAAAAATGTGTCATTTTCACACACTTTTCACATGTATTTCACGCACATACTTCATGTGTGTGAAATTTAGCATAGTGAAATATATGTGAAAATTATGTGAAAAGGGTGTGAAACAATGTAATCCCTTTCACACACATTTGCACATATACTTCACATGAGGTTTCACATATAAGTTCACATCAATTGCAGTAGAAGTTCACTTTCAGTTTCACATGCTTTTTCACGTGTACTTCACATGAGATATGTGAAAAGAGTGTGAAACAATTCAATCCCTTTCATACACATTTTCACATGTACTTCACATGAGGTTTCACATATAACTTCACAGTGAATGGCAGTGGAAGTTCACTAGCAGTTTCACACCCTTTTTCATGTGCACCTCAAATGAGATTTCACGTGTAAATGTGCAGTGAATGGCAATTGAATTTCACATGCTTCTTCACACACATGTTTCACCTACTCAAGCTCAAGCTGTTTCACTGCATACACATATATCAGGAATTATGGCAGTTAAGTTCAATTGCAATTTCAAATACATTTTCACATGTTAGCACTTTCCACTGCGATTTCACATGTACCAGTAACTGTGAATGTTGTAAGCATTATTTGGCCATAGAATTCCATAAAGAAAACTAATTCACTTCAAAATCTGCACTGTTCTGTTACACTTTTAATAATTATTATTTATGCAAGCACATGTACAGAAGGCGGCTATAGTTAAAACATGTACAGTGAAACTTGGTGGAACTCTCACATATATAGCTTGTCTCAAAAACAAACTTAAAGTTTAAGTTACAGTCATCTAATGGGTCAAATTGCTTTTAATACTGTGACTAAGTAAAGTAAAACATCAGTAGGTCCTGTTCTGAAGTGACTTAATCGCCTCAGTTCTCTTTAAGGATGGCAAAAACAATACTATACTTCCTAGCATGCCTATAAGCTAGTTTATGCATATAGATTCTGTTAGCATTATTAATAATATTATTAATAAACAATTAGATAGCCATTTTAATTCATAAAATGACAACACTAGCTCTGATATTATAATTTTTCATTTTAAGACAACTATAAAAAAGCCTATAATTATTTGTATCTTTACATATAATTATATTTTATGCCAATTTTTTATCGATTGCTCTTAACTAATGTTAGGGTGTTGTGTTCATATACAGGGATCTCCTAGGCACAGTGGGCACTGTAGCTTAACTGCAGATTGATTGTTATTTGACTGTTGGAGTTTGACTGCAGTTCTTTCAAATTTTGACTGTTGTATGACTTCAAAACACAGTCATAATACAGCTATTCTGCAGTCAGCAATTCAGTGCAGTAAAAGAAGCAGTCAAACCACAGTCAAAGGTCATTTCAGGGTGACATTCAGGAATGACTGGTATTTCCTGTTAAAAGACTGCCCATAAGTGCTTTTTGACTACTCTTTTTAACTGCTCTTTGTCATAATTAACTAGCTAACTCAGAACCATGCAGAACACCTAGGTATAATTTGACTTTAAAATTTTAATACTGAAGCCAGTTATAAGCAGCCTTTGTGTGGCCCTTAACTGCTCAAATTCTTACTATCATTAAGACATATCTCACGAAAGCAATAGCAAGGCTGTGGAACTTGATAGAGTGGATAAATAGCACGTGAAGACAGTTACAGTCAAGTGACAATTTGCTGCATTTACAATTACACTGTAAAATTGTTTAAGTTATAAGGAATACAAAGTTGTACTTCTATTTCTCACAAAAAGTGCCATTTTGTTGAATAGTTTAAAACGTTGTATAACAGATCAGAAATACGTCTCACATACATGTATAAATTCACTTGGAACATAACAAACATATAACATTTTTGACAAATCAGTTGTTCAAAAGCTCCCATCAGTGCATGGTTATTTCTCAGAAAAATACAGTTTGGCCAACAAACATTTTGGGGGAAGCAAGGAATCAAAAGCACAATACACAAGCTTCTCTTAAATTTGTTGCAAAAAGAAATATTGATCAGTGGACTTACCGGGTGGAGCGGCGAGAAAATTCAGACGCAAATTATATTTTTTCACTCTGGTTGAAATATACCCTGCTGGATCACTGGCCGAAACACGTGAACATTCGCACATTCTTCGTCTTTAGAGGTCCACAAAATGCCGGTAAATCCAGAAATCAATTTCATGTTGATATTGTTCAAAGTCTCACAGTGCGGTGGCGTTCAAAATCTGTAAACACAACGTTTTCCACGAAATCTGTTGTAATGTTCATGTTAGCTACCGGAAGTATAACAACCGGATATCCAGAATTTATGTATCGCTAGGAATTATGGGAAGTGTTCTTCTCTCTCTCCCACCAACATGGCGTCCATGTGACTGAGTCTGCATTAAATCAGTGTTTATCCTATGCATCTTGAGTCAATATTCGGAAAGAACTTTACAAATGGCGACGAGCATGGGACCGCTCTAATCGGAGAGGAAAATCTTCGTTTTGAAGCACCGAATTGACAAGGAAAACCTACCGATCGACTGGGTTTTACGTCTGCTAGTTCTTCATCTACCGAATCAGTTCCACCATCTTCCGCAACATCACCGTCCTCTGCGACATCTTCTTCTACCATGGCCGCAGCGATCAACCTACCGACCTTTCCTGAATTTGAGCTTCAACCGAGGGACACAGCACCTACCCGTTTTGAGAAGTACGTCAAGCGTTTGAATAACATGTTCAAAGCGATGAACATTACCAAGGCGTCCCAACAGAAAGCAATGCTACTGCATTATGTTGGAGAGGAAACTTGCGATGTTTTCGAAACTCTTACCGTACCAGATCCAACCGAAGGAAATGACGAATACTAAATCGCCGTCAAAGCGCTCACCGACTATTTCGAACCTCAGAAGTGTGTTGATCACCATGTTTACGTCTTTCGTCAGGAAACGCAGAAGTCCGGAGAAAATATCACCGAGTTTTACACCCGTCTTCAACTACTGGCACGAAATGTGAGTTCGCCGATACTAACTTAGAAGTAAAGCGGCAAATAATCCAAGGTACCTCATCAATTCGTCTTAGGCGCAAAGCGATCGAGCAAAACCTCGACTTAGAAAACCTGCTCAAGTCTGCTCGAGCAATGGAAACCGCGGACGGACAAACCAGTGAAATGCAAAGACAGGAATCGCATTGGGTTGGCGATAGCCGTAGCAAAACAACCGATGGTCTGAATAAAGAGAGCTCTGACCGCCCACCAAGATCTGGTTCTCGCAATACTAAGTGCGGTTTATGCGGTGGAAATTATCCACATCAAGGAAACTGCCCGGCTCAAGGAAAACGATGCCTGAACTGCGAAAAACTTAATCATTTTGCTAAGGTTTGCCGAAGTAAACCTATTCGCTCTAAACCTACCCGACCGAGAAAACCCTCCAGGGGCAGACAACAAAGGCATCACGCAAGGTTTGTGGATATAGAAGACCCCTCTGGTGGTGAAATCTCAACCCCAGCAGGTGCTGAGAGTGACAACAGTGAAGAATATACCTTTGAAATTGGCACACAGGAACCCCAAACCGCCAAACCTATCTTTCAAGTCAGGATTATGGACACACCCATCCGTATAATGGCCGATTCTGGGGTAACAGTAAACATCTTAAGCAAAAGGGACTTTGACACTCTGAAACCAAAACCACAGCTGATTAATACCAATGTCAAGGTGTATCCATACATGTCTGCCAAACCTCTAGACCTCTGTGGTAAGCTCAAGGCCAACGTTGTCAGTGATCACTGCTCATCGGAAGAAACATTCTATGTTGCAGAAGGCTCATCGGGCTCCATACTCAGCTGGATGACATCACAGAAGTTAAACCTAATCAAAGCTGTAAGCACGGTTGAGCACCCCCCTAAAGATTTACCTTCCGGTGTCCCAGACTTCCTCAAGGACTTCCCTAGTCTAATGAATGGAATGGGTGAATACAAAGGCGAACCAGTACACATTCACGTAGATGAATCTGTCAGACCAGTCGCGCAGCCGCATCGTCGCATTCCGTTCCACGTCAGAAAGCAAGTAGAAGAAAAGCTGAGAAACCTTGAGAAGGATGGTACCATTGAGCGTGCCGAAGGCCCAACACCTTGGGTGTCACCGATTGTGGTTGTACCAAAGCCACTAAAGCCAAATGAAATTAGAATCTGTGTTGACATGCGCTCGCTCAACAAAGCCATTATCAGGGAGCGGCACATCATTCCCACCATCGATGATGTAGTGGCTGACCTTAATGGGTGCAAAGTATTCAGCAAAATTGATCTTAACCAAGGATATCACCAGATCCCACTCCACCCTGACTCCAGGCCGCTAACTACCTTCTCCACCCACGTCGGACTGTTTCGCTACAGGCGCCTCAACTTCGGTATCTCATGCGCAGCAGAAATATTCCAGAAGAAAGTGAGTGATGCAATCCAAGGCATACCCTGTGTAAAGAATATCAGCGATGACATCTATGTTGGCGGTATTGACAAGGACACTCATGACCAGCATCTACGGCAAGTATTCCACCAACTCCATGAGAATGGACTAACCATCAATTTACCTAAGTGTCAGTTCCGTGTTCCAACCATGCTCTTTTTCGGCCATGTATTCTCTGAAAAGGGCATGTCACCTGACCCAAGAAAAGTCGAAGCACTTCAAAGCGTCGCCCCACCAACTAATGTGTCAGAAGTGCGAAGCCTCCTCAGCTCTGCCGCGTTCTGCTCAAGGTTCATTAAGGACTTTGCTCTGATAACCAGGCCTCTCAGGCAGCTGACATGTGACGGCATCAAGTGGCAGTGGACACAAGAGGAACAGTCTTCCTTTGAAAGTCTCCAAGCAGCATTATCTACCAAGACGACACTGGGATACTTCAACCCCAAGAAACCAACTTCCATCTTTGTTGATGGTAGTCCTGTTGGTCTAGGTGCGGTTTTGACCCAAAATGATGAGTCGACCAAAGAAGTGACACCACTGCACTACGCCAGTTGCCCGCTAACTCCCACTCAAGCGAGGTATCCGCAAATCGACCGGGAAGCCCTATCGATCTACTGGGCCATAAAACGCTTCCACCTGTTCGTTTATGGTAAGGAGTTCAAGGTCATCACCGACCACAAGCCCCTTGTGGCTCTGTTCAACAACCCGTCTTCCAAACCGTCAGCCAGGATTGAACGCTGGCTTATGGAGCTACAACAATACCGCTTCACTGTGGAGTACCGCCCTGGTGCTTCAAACCCAGCCGACTATGCTTCGAGACACCCAGTTGGAGACCCAGAGTCTCACAACTATGAAGTAGAGTCTGAGGAACACATTTCTTTTGTCACAAGGAATGCTGTACCAAAAGCAGTCACACTGTCTGAGATAGAATCTGCTACTGCAAAGGATCCAGCGCTTCAAGCTGTCATGTCCGCCGTCAAATCTGGCTGCTGGCACAAAGCTCCACCTGGTGTATCACTATCTGAACTGTCACGCTACGAACAAGTGAAGGAGCAGTTAACTTGCACAGACACTGTCTTGCTGAAATCTGATCGCCTTGTAGTACCCGCTGCATTGCAAGAACGAATCATTGACATTGCTCATGAAAGCCATTTGGGCATAGTTAAGACGAAAGCCCTCCTGCGAGAGAAGGTGTGGTTTCCTTGCATGGATAAGATGGTGGAAACGAAGGTTAAGGCTTGTTTACCGTGTCAAGTTGTCACCCCGATTTACACTAGGGAACCGCTTCAAATGTCTGTACTACCTGACAACCCGTTTGATGAAGTGAGCATTGACTTTGCGCATGAGGATGGTGAGACCCTGCTCCTGTTGATTGATGACTATTCAAGATTTCCGTTTGTAGAACCAGTGTCATCTACGTCTGCCAGTGCCGTTATACCCAAGCTGGATCAGTTGTTTGCTACATTTGGAACTCCCAGTGTAGTCAAGTCAGATAATGGTCCACCCTTCAATGGAGAAGAATTTGCCAAGTTTGCCCATGTTCTTGGTTTTAGACATCGCAAGGTCACCCCACTTTGGCCGAGAGCTAACGGAGAAGTTGAGAGGTTCGTGAAAACCCTAAAAAAATGCATCAAGGCTGCCAAAGCAGAAGGGAGAAATTGGAGAAAGGGGTTGCAAGTAATTTTGCGCAATTACCGCACAACGCCCCATGCAACGACTGGCGTTGCTCCTGCTGTACTGCTGTTCAAGCGTCCTGTTCGTAACAAGCTACCCCAAGCAAACCACGCAGACCCTGTAGCTGAGATCGTCCGCGAACGTGACTCCTCACAGAAGTCCAAGATCAAAGCTCATGCTGACAGCAAAGCCTATGTGAAACCCTGTACTATCTCTCCTGGTGAAACTGTGCTAGTTAAGAGACCATTTTCCGTATCAAAGGGCAGATCCGTTTATGATCCTACCCCCATGACTGTTGTGAACAAGAAGGGCAGTATGATTACAGCTGAAAGTGAAAACCACACAGTTACAAGGAATTCTTCATTCTTTAAGAGTCTGAAGCAACCAGCCACCAACTATGACAATGCCGAGTCTCAGGGCAGTGGTTCCAGCTCTCCTATTGACAAAGGGTGCATACAAGAGCCGCCGCCCGTGGCCCCAACTGTGAATGCTCCGGAACCTGTGCGGCAGAAGGTTGTGACAATTCCTCATGACCAAACTGGTCTGCCGAGCTCAAGTAATTCTGCTCCTGTTCCAAAGAGTCAGACTCATGCCTCTCATCCCGAGAATCAGCTACCATTGCGCAGATCTACCAGGAAGCGAACCCCCCGGAAGATTCTAGACTTATAGTTTGAGTTTAAGTTAGAACTGTACACCACAACGGTGTAACTGTTGAACTGAAAGCCTTTGCTTTTGGACTTAACATTTGTTTCCGTTTAACTTTGATTAACGACGAGAAGTTAATTAAGACCTGTGAACAGTCACCTAGTTAATTCGTTTTGTCTTATGGCTGTATACTTTAATCGTTGTTTTATTTATTCTATAGAGAGTTTCCAACTAGAAGGAAGGAGATGTAATGTTCATGTTAGCTACCGGAAGTATAACAACCGGATATCCAGAATTTATGTATCGCTAGGAATTATGGGAAGTGTTCTTCTCTCTCTCCCACCAACATGGCGTCCATGTGACTGAGTCTGCATTAAATCAGTGTTTATCCTATGCATCTTGAGTCAATATTCGGAAAGAACTTTACATCTGTCATTCCAAAATGTTACTGTTTGTTGCAGTTCATTCTAAGCACATTTATCCTGCATTGTTGTTTGCATTTCATTCTAGGTTCGTTTCTTGATGTCTTCTTAAAAACTTTCTGAGGCAAATGAAAAACATACGAACAAAAACACAACCTCAACGATTCAACCGTTGACCGTTGACCGCCAAAGTAACGCTGCGATTGAATAGAGTCAAGTCAACAGAAATGGCATTCCACGAGTATCAGCTTACATATCACGTGTGGTCTCCTGATGATATCTTTTGCTCCAAAACGTATAAAACACTGTTGGACAGAAATGTTTTGAGGAAAACTGAAGTACTTTATAAGAAAGAATGTTTGAAAACAAAGGATTTGCCTCTGAAGTATTTTGAAACATTGCATGTCCGATAGAAATTGATCGCATGCTGTAGGCCATGATGTCGTAATTCAGAAGTTTCGAGTTTTACCGGGCTAAAATTATATCGAGGTTTGTAAATGTTGCAAAATGCACAGAGGAAGATTGTTTATGCAGAGGTTTGTTCCTAGGGGCTTTAAATTTTCCTGATGGACAAAACTTGAAACAAGCAGCAGTCTGGTGAGTCGGTAAACACTTCATTCCGTATATATGCTTTCATTAGCTGTGATCCGTTCTGGCTTCACTTGAGATTTAGAACTGTTTATTAAACCAGGATTGCGCTGAATTTTAAAGAATAAAGATCGGCAGTCAAAGTGTAGTCAACATCAAGTTTTCTTTTACATGGCAAACTAAGGAAGATGACGTAAGCATGCAGAATATTTTGTTAACTCCTCGAGAAGCCAAACTGTAGTCATTCGACAGCATAAAATACCAAATCAGCTGCTAAATAACTGCAGCGCCGCAATAGATGATGAGATCCCCCACGTACTGTGGCTTCTCAAGAGGGATAATTAGAGTTCTTTTTACCAGTTTTTTGTAGCTGTAAGTTTGTTCATTTGGATTTTACAATTTGGACTTGTACAAAAATACATATGTTGCATACAATACTCACAAACAATAATTGATCTGAAACATGCAGGGCAATATGTGTGAAACTTCTGTAAGTTTTGTGAAATCCAGGTGCAAGTGTACAGCACCATTATTTAGGTAGAAAATTGATAAAATTGTCCGTTAAGTCCACCACAAAGTAAGCCAAGAATTTCTGGGCGCTGAACGAACAAAAAAGAATGCATATTATAAACTGCACACTTGTCAATTTTATGTTTATATATGTATTGAATTTACAAATAGTTTTTTTTTAATAAAGTTAAGAAAGTTTTACAATAACAAACTGTAAAACGCAGTTAATGGATCATGACGAACTGTATGTTACGGTCAGTCAAGGTCAATAATGCATGCATGCTGGCAATGTGATTCTACTGTGTCGCAACACTGTCTCATTATGTTTTCTTTCGCTTAATATGGTTGGCTAAGGCCTTCAATGTTTCACAACATGATCTCGTGATGCCTAGCTGCTCTACAGTACGTATATTACTATTGGTTGTACATTGTACCTCATGTGTCTGTTAAAGTTGATACCTTCGATGTAACATTTCATTCTCCTCGTGGTAGCATTGTAATAGTATCACAGTTATTTCATTCCAATCGTTGTAAGTTTTTTCGCTCATCAAAGTGCAATTTCTCCTGATGGCCCGTCCTAGAAAAGCTAACAGTTCTGGAAACCAGCAACGCAAGGACAACCTGTCGTCCTTGTCTACGGAGGTTCTAAAACTCCGTTTACAAGCGCTTCACCTACCGGTTACGGGTTCGCGTGCAACCTTAATCGCTGCCCTTCGAGCGGCCCAATCTGGCGGATCTGCCCGCTCAGCTCCTAAGAAGAAAGCTGCAGGTCGCGTTGCTAAACGTTCGACTACAGGTCCTCGTTCTGCGCCAAAGCGGTCCGTGGCTGGAGACAAAAATCCGTCTTCGCAGTCGGGTCCAGCAGATACCGACGACGAAATTGATGATCTGTCTTCACCATCTGACCACGAGGACGCATTGTCGGGTGAGGACTCTGACCCTGACATTCTCATCCGCAGGCACCGTCAAACAACCCTCAACGTGTTCAAAGCGGTTTCAGCGACGACCAATTGGCGGTAATCAGGAACGCTGTCCAAGTTTCCGTACAAGCGGCCCTGGCAAGCCAAAACGGAGCTCTGGGTCTTCCTTCACCTGGATTCACCGCTCCAGCAAACTTTCCAACGCCTGGTTTGGCAACTCCATTGGGCCTCAATCGTCCTTTGGACAAAACACTCGAAGACCGTATTCTAAGGGGTGAGTACATTGACTTTTCTACTTTACTCCCGGACTCGATCCACCAGGCCCAGCTCCCCGACATTCAGTTTCGGTTGGCGGACTCATCCTCAGGCCCCGTGGGTTCCCCTATCACCATGGTGCGTAAACGAAAGCCTGTGATCGATAGTTTTCAAAAGTGGATAGACGCCTTCACAACATACAGCGTTGTCATTGTGGCTGCCTACCCTTGGCGAGCCCTCGAGCTTCTAAAATACCAGCAGATCATCAGCTTGGCGGCCACTAAATTTAAGGGTTTCGCTTGGCTCTCGTACGACAAACAGTTCCGTCGCCGAGCAGCTCACCATTTGACACTGAGTTGGGATAAAATTGATTTGGAACTGTGGGCGATTACATTCTCCGGCCTGGCCAGGCCTCACTGCTCCCACTGCTCCGGTCCTCATCACCTCCAGGGAGACTGCCCTTTAGCTGACCCATCCCGTCGCCGCAGAGGTAACTCCCACTGCTATGACTTCAACAGGATTTCCGGATGCTCACGCCGCACCTGCCCTTTCCCACACGTTTGCAGCCGGTGCAGTTCCACAAGCCATTCCTTCTCCACCTGCCCACAGAAGCCTGGAAGCAGTGGAACAAGGACCAGCCACAGCGAGCGGCCCAAGAAGTGACAGGCCTGCTGTATCCTCTCCTATTGACATTGACCGCCTACAACATGAACTTTTATCTCATCCTAATCATAATTTTGTTACATCTTTAATTCATAATTTACGGTTCGGGGCTCGAATTGGGTACACTGGCCCTCGTAAACCCCGGATCTCCCGTAATTTGATTTCTGCTTCCCAACACCCTGAGGTGGTTTCATCTAATTTAGCTAAAGAAATTAAGTTGGGCAGGGTAGCAGGCCCTTTCCGTTCGTCCCCCCTTAATGACCTTCAATGTCACCCGGTGGGCGTTGTTCCTAAGAAACACTCCTCTGAATGGCGTACTATTTACCACCTTTCATACCCTGAGGGTGATAGCATCAACGATCACATCCCAAAGGATCTGTATTCCCTCCAGTATGTCCGGGTAGACGATGCCATCCACCTTCTCCAAACTCTGGGTCAGGGTTCCTTCATGGCTAAGACTGACCTAAAGTCAGCTTTTCGTCTGATCCCCATTCACCCGGACGACTGGAACCTCCTGGGTATTTATTGGCAATCAAAATTCTATGTGGACCTCTATCTCCCCTTTGGGCTCCGCAGTGCACCCTACATCTTTAATCAACTGTCCGATGCCTTAGAATGGATCCTATCACACAATTATGGGGTTCACAACATTCTCCACATATTAGACGATTTTTTCATAGCTGAACAATCAAAACTTCACTGCCTCCAGAGTTTTACCACCCTACTGAAAGTGTTCATGGCAGTCAAAGCCCCAGTAGTTGCCTCGAAGACCTTGGGCCCCTCCCAAGTCCTGGAATTTATGGGTATTGTTTTGGATAGCGTTCGCATGGAAGCCCGCCTTCCAGACAACAAACTTGTCAGAATAAAGGACATGCTTCACTCATTTGCTACACGCCGCTCTGCACGGCTGGTGGAGCTACAGTCCCTTATAGGCACCTTACAGTTTGCCTGTAAGGTAGTTGTCCCAGGGAGAACCTTTCTACAGCGGGTCATTAATCTCACCCGGGGTGTCTCGAGTCGTTTCCACCATATCCGTCTCAACAAAGAATTTTTTAAGGACCTTGAAATGTGGAAAACATTCCTCTCTACCTGGAACGGGCGCTCCTTTTTCTTAGACACCGCTGTTACACCCTCCCCCGACCTGGAACTGTATACCGATGCCTCGGGTACAGTGGGGTTTGGGGGCTTCTTCCAGGGCAAGTGGTTCCAAGGGAAATGGCCCCCTCATCTCCAGATAAATAAGGCTCAGGGCATTAGCATTGAATGGCAGGAACTATTCCCAATTGTGGTCGCTTGTGCCATTTGGCATCCGTTTTTCACAGGCAAACGCCTACAGTTCTGGTGCGACAATGAATCAGTCGTAGCCATCATTAACTCTGGTCATTCAAGAGCCCCTCGTATTATGGACTTGGTTCGGGTTTTAGTCCTTCTCTCCATGAAGCACAATTTCTTTGTACGGGCAAAACATGTCCCTGGGGTTTCTAATGGCATTGCTGACTCCCTCTCCCGCTTTCAGGTCCAGCGCTTCAGGGAATTCGCCCCACATGCCGACC
>OZ024887.1:70132536-70242536 GCA_964017195.1 Siderastrea radians | reverse complement strand
GTAAATGAGGGTAAACAGGGTGAAACGTGGGTAACTTGGGGTAAATGAGGGTAAACAGGGTAAAACGTGGGTAACTTGGGGTAAATGAGGGTAAACAGGGTGAAACGTGGGTAACTTGGGGTAAATGAGGGTAAACAGGGTAAAACGTGGGTAACTTGAGGTAAATGAGGGTAAACAGGGTGAAACGTGGGTAACTTGGGGTAAATGAGGGTAATCAGGGTGAAACGTGGGTAACTTGAGATAAATGAGGGTAAACAGGGTGAAACGTGGGTAACTTGGGGTAAGTGAGGGTAAACAGGGTGAAACTTGAGTAACTTGGGGTAAATGAGGGTAAACAGGGTAAAACGTGGGTAACTTGGGGTAAATGAGGGTAAACAGGGTAAAACGTGGGTAACTTGAGGTAAATGAGGGTAAACAGGGTGAAACGTGGGTAACTTGGGGGTAAATGAGGGTAAACAGGGTAAAACGTGGGTAACTTGGGGTAAATGTGAGAAAACAGGGTGAAACGTGGGTAACTTGGGGTAAATAAGGAAAACAGGGTAAAACGTGGGTAACTTGAGGTAAATGAGGGTAAACAGGGTAAAACGTGGGTAACTTGGGGTAAATGTGAGAAAACAGGGTGAGACGTGGGTAACTTGGGGTAAATGAGGGTAAACAGTTTGAAACGTGGGTAACTTGAGGTAAATGAGGGTAAACAGGGTAAAACGTGGGTAACTTGGGGTAAATGTGAGAAAACAGGGTGAAAGGTGGGTAACTTGGGGTAAATGAGGAAAACAGGGTGAAACGTGGGTTACTTGGGGTAAATGAGTGTTAACAGGGTGAAACGTGGGTAACTTGGGGTAAATGAGGGAAAACAGGGTGAAACGTGGGTAACTTGGAGTAAATGAGGGTAAACAGGGTGAAACGTGGGTAACTTGGGGTAAATGAGGGTAAACAGGGTGCAACGTGGGTAACTTGGAGTAAATGAGGGTAAACAGGGTGAAACGTGGGTAACTTGGGGTAAATGAGGGTAAACAGGGTGAAACGTGGGTAGCTTGCAATTGGGGTAAACGAGTGAAAACAGTGTGAAACTTGGGTAACTTGGAGTAAATGAGGGTAAAAAGGGTGCAACGTGGGTAACGTGGGGTAAATGAGGGTAAACAGGGTGAAACGTTGGTAACTTGGGATAAATGAGGGTAAACAGGGTAAAACGTGGGTAACTTGGGGTAAATGAGGGTAAACAGGGTGAAAGGTGGGTAACTTGGGGTAAATGAGGGTAAACAGGGTAAAACGTGGGTAACTTGGGGTAAATGAGGGTAAACAGGGTAAAACGTGGGCAACTTGGGGTAAATGAGGGTAAACAGGGTAAAACGTGGGTAACTTGAGGTAAATGAGGGTAAACAGGGTGAAACGTGGGTAACTTGGGGTAAATGAGGGTAAACAGGGTAAAACGTGGGTAACTTGGGGTAAATGAGGGTAAACAGGGTGAAACGTGGGTAACTTGGGGTAAATGAGGGTAAACAGGGTAAAACGTGGGTAACTTGAGGTAAATGAGGGTAAACAGGGTGAAACGTGGGTAACTTGGGGTAAATGAGGGTAATCAGGGTGAAACGTGGGTAACTTGAGATAAATGAGGGTAAACAGGGTGAAACGTGGGTAACTTGGGGTAAGTGAGGGTAAACAGGGTGAAACTTGAGTAACTTGGGGTAAATGAGGGTAAACAGGGTAAAACGTGGGTAACTTGGGGTAAATGAGGGTAAACAGGGTAAAACGTGGGTAACTTGAGGTAAATGAGGGTAAACAGGGTGAAACGTGGGTAACTTGGGGGTAAATGAGGGTAAACAGGGTAAAACGTGGGTAACTTGGGGTAAATGTGAGAAAACAGGGTGAAACGTGGGTAACTTGGGGTAAATAAGGAAAACAGGGTAAAACGTGGGTAACTTGAGGTAAATGAGGGTAAACAGGGTAAAACGTGGGTAACTTGGGGTAAATGTGAGAAAACAGGGTGAGACGTGGGTAACTTGGGGTAAATGAGGGTAAACAGTTTGAAACGTGGGTAACTTGAGGTAAATGAGGGTAAACAGGGTAAAACGTGGGTAACTTGGGGTAAATGTGAGAAAACAGGGTGAAAGGTGGGTAACTTGGGGTAAATGAGGAAAACAGGGTGAAACGTGGGTTACTTGGGGTAAATGAGTGTTAACAGGGTGAAACGTGGGTAACTTGGGGTAAATGAGGGAAAACAGGGTGAAACGTGGGTAACTTGGGGTAAATGAGTGTTAACAGGGTAAAACGTGGGTCACTTGGGTTAAATGAGGGTTAACAGGGTGAAACGTGGGCAACTTGGGGTAAATGAGGGTTAAGAGGGTGAAACGTGGTTAACTAAGTGTAAATGAGGGTAAACAGGGTAAACCGTGGGTAACTTGGGGTAAATGAGGGTAAACAGGGAAAAACGTGGGTAACTTGGGGAAAATGTGAGAAAACAGGTTCAAACGTGGCTAACTTGGGGAAAATGTGAGATAACAGGGTGAAACGTGGCTAACTTGTGGTAATTGTGAGAAAACAGACCGAATTGTGGATAACTTGGGGCAAATATGGGAAAACAGGGCGAAACATGGGTTACTTGGGGTAAATGGTGACACGCATGTCTGTCAAGTAACGATATGTAAATTAGAAGTTCGGGACGCTTGATGGATCTAACATGGATGCATTACCGCCTCGCTTCAATTAACATGTTTACTGAATGACAGCCGCGTCCGCAACAAACTATTCTGACTTCGGTCGTGACACAAGAGAGTTGAGGAAAGCTTTAATTAAATCGTAAGGCTGAGAAAAATTCTGTTCGAAATTATGTCACAGGTTGAAAACTTATCAGCCTCGAAATATTTTTGCTGATCAAGAAACTGCGATTTGTCGACTGTCAACATGTTGTTACAGTCTAGTGATTTCCAATTTAATAGCGGGTCACGGAAGTGTCGCATAGAATTCTTGGTCTTCGAGATATTTATTTTATTTTGTCCCTCTTTTTGTCCCTGTCATTCAGAAGTATCTTCGTGTTGAGTCTCTTTCGTCCTCAACATTCTCGGCTTTCATTCAACAAAACGCATTTGTGTCGAGTTTGTTTCGTATTCAAACTTCTCGGCCGTACTGAGACCGTTTCGTCTTCAAAATTACCGGCCGCCAGTCGGCAAATAATTGTTTCTCTTGCCGTTTGCTTGTCTCGCCGTTGCCCAAAATAAATGTCATTTCGCCATCAAAATAAGCGTTGAAGTGCACGTTCGCGTAGCCCTTCGCATCGATTCCCGCTCAAACCAGAAGTAAAGTTTTTTGGTCCGAAAGCAACCGCAACCCAGATTCTTTTGTTCCAGTTGGTAAATTAGCGATTTGCCATGGTCGGTTGGCAGACAGACAAAAGAATCTTTACCACACAGAAAATTAAGCAAGGCCTTCGACTGGTGTTGTGTGAGATTGATTATTCCATGAGTATTCACTCTTCCTAGCGCACTTTTCACGGCTTTATCAAAGACATCCTTCGAAAGAAAAACGTCCGCTGTTGTGGACTTCAGGAGCGTACCGAACGTACCGTGGGCGCGCATTTAGTCAGCAATTTCTAACAAAGCACATGCGCACTCAGCAAAAACTGGAAAAACTGGTTTCAAACCGGACTGACTCATCCGTTTCGGTCCCTTCCTCTTCCCGACTTATCTAGGAAGATCGAAGGGCCTCTGCTCGCAGGGTAGTTTGTCGTATTATAGTAGGGAAAATTTCGCACTTAAGATAATTTGTTCAACTCTTGCAACTCTCTTCAACTCTCGGCTGGAGTGCTTATTACTGTTAGAGTTTAAAACTCTTAACTGAGGCCGAATAAAAAATACATCTAAGTTGTCACGTCATCTGGAGTGTGTTAGGCTCAACGTCATGTTACTTAACGACACCGCTGCTAAAAATTGCTGGCTCATCCATCCGACGGAAGAGCCTGCAGCATTCTGGTTGCAAGATAAATCCAGCCGAAACAAACTAAGAACTCGAATGAAGAAATCAAAACGTCTTGAAGGTAAATAAGCCAATAAAAGCTAATCTAAACAAATAAAAGGTAAAATAACTTAGACAATGGAATAGAAACTGCTGTAGAAACGGAACAAGAAAATTTTTGATTAGATGCTCTGAGAAGATGTACTAAACAATCAGTTGTGCTCAGTACGTGTTGTTTAACCAATCCTCCTCTTCTGGCGTATTTTCTCTTCCTAGAACTTTATTTCGCTGTGGAAAACGACCAAACTGGTCCACTATCTCCTGTAATAGCAAGACGAAACAAGGTGCGAATTAACCAGCAGTGACTGATTTTAAAATACCCCTGGAGAAATTCCCTAGTGTTACGGAAGTAGGGTATTTCTCCCATATGACTGTACACCACAATACAGAATTGTTTATTATTGACGGACTGACCCAGTCAAGTTCGAAAACAGAAAATAAGGACCTCAGTTAAAACTGCGTTCGATTGACTTATTCCGGTATTCTGAATAGAATACTCCTTGAGAAGTTTTTGCATCGCAAAGAAAAACCGATCATTACCAAATTTACAATCAAGGCTACGCAAAATCCGTTGATTTTACTTTCTTCTTCGACCTATGAACAAAACAGCTTTGGTTTTGAATTGTGTATCGCAGTCACTGAATGGAATTACAGGTTGTTTTCCGGTTTACTGAACGCACTAGATTAACTCCTTGCTGATAGAATCTGATCTCGATTCAAGTAACTGTGACTGCAACGCTTGAATCTTTACAAGTCGATACGAAAGGAATTGTTTTTTTTTTAATTTTCCTAATCTTAGGGTGCAGAAAACTATAAATTCACGCGGAACTAAAACACACCTTATGGAGACAAGCAGAATGATACGACTGTTTCCAATAAGACTCCGATTCAGTGCCCCTGGTATCTTCTTCTAATTTAGCAAACATCTGAACACTTAACTCCTACAAAGGAAAAAGGACAGATGAAATTGGAAAGGGTTACTGGTTCAGTAACGATAGCTACGATAGTGCGATAGGACGCGACATTAGCCCAGCCGTAGATTGCAAACCATCCTCCCCCCCCCGACTATAGCGCGGCGATATCATGGCCACACAAACACGACGATGCACTGCGATTTCTTGACGTTAGCGCGTTGATCACAACAGACGATAACGCGAAAACAACGCGACGATAGGTGAACGCTAGCGCGGAAATTGTCCGAAAAAATGTGACGACAGGCAATAAACTCAACGAGAACTTAACAATAGCTCAATGCATCCTCAGAGATAGTTTGCAATAAAGGAAACATGCCACTGAAGGTCGCCCGGCATGTGAGTTTCTCTATTTTCGCTGTGTTCTAAAGGAAGGCACAGGAAAGCCCTTCCAGCCGGGCTGAATTTCAAGTGATCATGGGTCTCCTGTTTAATGAACTTTGCAAATGGAGAGAGAATCGAAAACAAAACAGTGTAATCAGTGAACATCACATGTATAAGCTATTAACAAGGGAGCCAACCAAGAAACTATAACAATTGCGATTAAGCACAGAAGGCAAAGAAAAGGACGCGAAATCAAATACCTGAGTCGAGAACAGCTTTGACTACTAAACTAACCTTTCGGGCGAGCTCTTCGCAGTATGGATCTCTCGAAGTAAAAAGAGGACTACCCTGAGAAAAAAAGACGAACAAAGAAACAAAACAATATATAACAACAACTTTATTGGCATTTTCATATACAGAGGGTCGGTTGAGGGTATTGACTTATGTGAAAGAAAAACAAGAACAAAAACAAGAATATCAACAACATTAATAACAAAATTAAGTCTTAAAACTGAGTGAAGAAAAGGGCTGGGTGAAGCTTGCCGCAGTCATGTGCACCGCAGAGGCATGGTGTCGATGATATGATGATGAGGACGATGACGAAGGTCGAAATTGAAGCCAACAACAGCCGTTGAAACAACTTGCTGTTTTAGATTTGGAAATATTTGATACATGTCAACGAAGGGTCTTGTTCTTTTTTAGGGGAAGGCGTTGCATCTAGTGAAGGTTTCGAGTTGCCACAATGCTCCAGTTGATCTTCCCGCATAGCCTTTGCGGAAAGGTAATGAAAAGCCGGAAATGGTAGTGTATCCTTCCCTTAGGCGATAAACATTTCGTTTTTATAATCGCACCTGTTTTTAAGATTCCAACTCTACTAGGAAAGCTATGTACCTTTTTTCCAGTTTCCTCTCTCGAAAATTTTCCCCTCGAAATTATTTTTACCTAGCATTTTGCATAATTTTTACGGACTTTTAAGGTATCGGGGTGGTATAGCTCGCACATACCTTGTAAAGACTGCGCATGAATTGATCCTGTAAAATAATTAACGCCAAGGTAGCTTTAGGATCATCCTCCCAGTGTTTTAATTCATCATTTCTTGCTTTCTCCACCAGCCAAGACAAAAGCGTACGGACAAGGTCATTTTCGGACGCAAGACCATTTAATTTATGTGACACGGAGCCTGTCGTTTCTTATAGTACAACGCTCCAACGCTAAATTTCGTCGAAATCGATCGTGAAGCGATAGTGTCTCTCCTCAGCGGGCGCCCATCAGCGGATAGTGTCCAGTTTTGGCAATTTTCACTTAAAATTTAGCGTTGCACAATAAAAACAATAGGGTCCTTATGACTCAGTTCCCTCGGAAAGTTTGATGTTCAAACTTCATATAAACCCTCGAACGTAATATTTGTTGTGAACATCAAATTTCTTTGGGCAACCTACCACACGATAGTGCCTTCGACAGAAGAACTCTATTGTTTAAATAGTTAATGCTGTGTACCAGGCGCCGTTTACAACGGTAGAGTCTAGCTGGTAAAATTATAGAGATAACTAAACTGACACGAGAAATACTACTCAGTTTGTGACACGACTGCAAACCAGTAAACGGCTTATTTAAAACACAGGCCAGCCAACGAAATCGCTTTGCCTACCAAAGGTCCAAATTTGTCCTTGATTTCCTCGACTGTCTCTTCTCCACCTCCAAACCACTGCAGCCTCTTGGAAGGGTCCCCGCCACCAAACCAGTAGTTTAACACTTCATTCGCTTCCTTATACGACATTCTGAAATAAAGGAAACAGGGCAATACATGGAATCCCGTTCAAGCATGCTTTTTTTTTGTTTCAACGAGAAAGCCCAATGGGCATTTTAACCGGCCGTTCTGACCCTCCCCACCCCTAGGTTTCACAAATGTTAGCGCGATCCTGTATTTATACCAACCGGCGTGACGAAAAGTGTGATTGTGTGACACAATATTTTGACTATGGCGTTACTGGATGACGTAATGTTTAAACTCTGATGACTCGCCTTATCTTTCTTATAGCTTTTATTTCTGTTGAAAAACGCAAATTCACTCAAACGTTGAATGTCGGAATAAATTCGCCCACAACTGAGGATGCTTACACAGGGACGACGAAATATTTACTGTTATGCCTAGACCGTGAATGCAAACAGTGAACACAGCAGTAGAATCAAAATATAACGCTTGATAAACACGAGCTCGAGCAGATCGTCAGAGTATGGGGCACGTTAAGGCATATCTCATGACGTGATGTTTAAATCCGGTTTGCTAACCCGGGAACCCCCATGCAAAGTAAACAATGCAAGTTGACTCGGAACTACGGTGGCCCATAGGTGACATCCCAAAATTAACACTCTTAAATTTTATTCAGCAGAATGTTTTTGAGCTCGTGATAATTTTTTTATCCCGAGATAATTTCTTATCCCGAGATCATTTTTATCTCGAGATAGTTTTTTTATCCCGAGATAAAGTTTTATCCCAAGATAATTTTTTTATCCCGAGATAATTTTTTATCTCGAGATAATTTCTTATCCCGAGATAATTTTTTATCCCGAGGTAATTTTTTATCCCGAGATAATTTTTATCTCGAGATAATTTTTTTAGCCCGAGATAATTTTTACCCCGAGATAATTTTTTTAACCCCGAGATAATTTCTTATCCCGAGATAATTTTTGTATCCCGAGATAATTTTTTATCCCGAGATAATTTCTTATCCCGAGATAACTTTTTATCGCGAGAACCTTTGCGAGGTGCTTGACCGGCTTCAGTCATAGTTAACTCTTTTCCGTCAAGAGTTGTATTTTCCCGACGTTGAAGTCGGGAACCATTGAGCCACTTGTGACGTCATCATTTTTGACGTCACCAGATTGTTTTGATAAGCAGCTAGCACAGCAAGGACAGATCCATCCATACGTGTGTCCATTTTGAATATCGACCAAATTCTGGCAGAGCTATACCAGAAAAACGTGTCCAATTTTGGCTGCAAAGTTGGTGGTAAAATAGGCCAAGTCACCTAGTTGATCAATGTTCCATTTCCAGGTTTTTAGAAGGACTGAGGCCAAAACTTTTCCAGTGGATAGAAAGGTGATAAAGTGTAGAAGATAAAGAGAAAAGAAAAGGAGAGAAAAAGGAAAGGAAAAGAAGCAAGAAAAACTTAGAAATGCGCATGCGTGAAACCAAAATAATGTACAATTTTCAACAGAAGCTGGCTCAAAATTGAGCTAAAATGTAAGAAAAGGCTTTTGTAGCAAAGTTTAGTGGCATTTGGCACCATAGCACTTCAAAAACCGCTTTAGCGTTAAAAACTGCGTTTTTCTAAGGGAAAAACGCTGACGGTAAAGGGTTAAAAAGGGTATTAAAAGTTCAAGCAAGCAAACCGTCTACGATCTCCTACCGGTATACGTTGGATCAACTGAGTGATCTAATCGGTTTGACACATAGAAAACTGAAATTGAAAAGCAGAGACCGATACAACGTAGAATAAGAGAATTAGTTTTGTACTATATTTCGGCTGGCCAAACCAGCCTTCTTCAGGTACAATGGAGTTTACATTGGCTATGTTTAAATTTATATGGTGATAATGGAATCTTACGAAATACCGGAAATACGTAAAACTAAATACAGGAAATATGTAAACAGTGTAAAATAAAAAAATTAAAATATGCTAAGCTTAAAAATGACAATAAAATAGTAAAAGTAGAAAAACTAATAGGTTTCTTCGCGTATGTTAAGGCCATCGGGAACAAGTGTTCTGCCTTTTAAAATTAAAAAAGCTTCCCTGGCCTTACGGATTGAGTCTCGGTTGGAGAAGACTTTTTCGATGGGGATTAATTGTATGTCATTAGCAGTGTGGTTAGGCGAGGAAATGAAATGTTGTGCGGCTGTAGTGGGTTTAGATTTACTGTTAGGGTTATCTATGGTACGGCGGTGTTCATTAAATCGGTCTTTTAAACGTCGTTTAGTTTCTCCTATGTATTGTAAATTACAGCGGTTACATTGAATCATGTAGATGATGTTTTGAGTCACAGGTCAGGTTAGACTGAATGTGGCGCGTTTCACCAGTAGAAAGGAAGGTATAGGTAGTTAGTCCGTCAGTAATATAAGGACAAGTAGCGCAGTTCTTTCCACAACGAAAAGTACCGGATGGAAGTTGTGGATGCGGATTAGTCAAATTAGAAGGGAGTTTGGCCTTCACTAGTAAATCGCGAAGGTTAGGGGAGCGCCTGAAAGCAACAACAGGCAACTGTTGAAAAACGGTTTTGCAGCGGTTAGAAGAGAGTAGTAAATGAAAATGTCTTTTGAAAATGTCTTTTGTCTTTTAAAAAGGGTGACGGGCCTGCGCGGCTCCCACGCGCGTGTTTTAGCCTTTTAAAATGGCTTAAAAATTTAAGACAGAAGTTGTAACTGCAGTTTTGAATTGTGATCTTCTTTTTAGTGTCTAAAAGAGTAACAGGCCTGCACGCCTCCTGCGCGCGTGTTTTAGCCTTTCTAGAGTTTTGCTCTCACGAGTATATCTTTGACGGAACGCCCTCTTTTGTACGATATTAGGGGTGGTTCCTTGAAAATGTCGCTTAGCAATGGTTGCTGTGTTATGAAATGCCAGCTGTTCATGAGTATTGGTTTTAAGTTAGGTACTGCTGGGTGATATTGTGTTACAAAGGGCAAGATTTTCTTTTTTTGCTTTTGTTTATGTCGGAGGGCTTGATTCCTGTCTTTAAAAGTAACTTCAGAGTGGGTTGTTTGAATAAAGTTTTCTGGGTATTCCTGCTCTCTCAAGAAGATGTGTTTTGAAGTTTGTGACGCTCTCTTTAAATAATGTTTTAGAAGAGTTAGTTCTGAGTAGTCTTAGAGCCTCTCCTTTGATGAAGCCTCTTTTCACTCCTGATGGATGGCAGGTTGAAAAATGGGTGCACTGAAATGTCCCAGTGGGTTAAAATGGGTGCGTACATCTAGCACCGACTCATTTCTAAATCTTTCACCTTTGTAAACAGTAGTGTCCAAGAAGTTTGTTTCTGTTTCGGATACTTCAGCCGAAAACTTGATAGTTTGATGGTGTTTGTTAGCTTGTTCAATGAACTGTGTTCTTCTCTGTTTGCGGTCCAGAGGGAGAAGCTGTCGTCAATGAATCGTTTCCAGACGAGTGGTTTTAAAGCGCTTTGATTTAAAATCTCTGTTTCTACCTTAGCCATGAAAATATTGGCGAAAGCAACTGCCATTTTGGTGCCCATGGCAGTCCCATGTATTTGTAGGTAGTTTTTTCCATTAAATTGAAAGGAGTTCTCCGCTAGGATAAGTTTGAGCGCTTCCTGGAGAAGCCATCTTTGCTTGCCAAGTCACGTGACACCGCGGGATTAAAAATAGTTATCTCAGGATAAGAAATTAATATTGGGGATAATTTCTTATCTCTGGATAAGAAATTATCTTGGGATAAAAAACTATCTCAGGATAAAAAAGTTATCTCGGAATAAGAAATTATCTCGGGATAAAAAATTATCTCGGAATAAAAAAATTATCTCGGGATAACTGGGATAAAAAATTAACTCGGGATAAGAAATTATCTCGAGATAAAAAAATAACTTGGGATAAGAAATTATCTCGGGATAAGAAATTATCTCGGGATAAAAAATTCTCTCGGGATAAGAAATTATCTCGGGATAAAAATTATCTCGGGATAAAAATTATCTCGGATAAAAATTATCTCGGGATAAAAAAGCTATCTTGGGATAAAAAAAATTATCTCAGGATAACATTATCACAGGATAAAAAATTATCACGAGATAAAAAACATTCTGCTGAATATAATTTAGAAGAGTGTAAATTTTGGGATGTCACCTATGGGCCACCGTACGGAACGGCTACGTACCAGACTACCGACTTACAAAATTACCTCAAACCCAACCAACACCACACGCAAACCCCACGCATCGCTTGATAATATTCAGTTATTTTATAACTTAAAGACTCGTAACAGCTACCTTATTAATTGATCCACTTATTAATGACCGATTCCTTCGTCTTTATGCAATTAAAATCAACTTCTCGCGTCAAATAAACACTCATCTCTCTCCCTTCTCAAGAACTATGATTTATCGATGGTGCAATCCATCATACTAGTGCCAATCCCTTCTCTTCCTAAGCCACCGTTCCTTACCGTGCTAATAAGCTGCAAACACAGCTGTCGTTTCTCTCCTCTGCAAAACACAGGTCACCCAATGAGAAAACTTACAATCCACTTCGGAAACCGTCCCCCATAAAACGCCAAGGGAAACTGCCTCTCACGCAGCACAATATTACACCGCTGCTATACAAAACGCAGCTTTCAAAGCAAATCACATTCACAGAAGCGTGATATGCTCCTCACATTTACAAATCCTTCCACTCCCACATTTTTACATCCCTCAAAATGTCACTGAATCCCCATAACAAAACTCCAGCACTAAAACAAAATTCACCATAATCACTAACTAGATCAGACAACACAGCCAATTTCGCATTCAACCCTATTAGCTGCTTTACTCAGTTGCGCATGCGTTATACAAGACAACTACTGAAACCCCATACTTAACAACCTTTCGCCGTTGATATCTTAAATACTGTAAATTAAAAGACAAGAACACACGAAGGTAACATTCAGCAGACTAATATGCGCATGCGTCTTATATAAGACATTACAGCTCTTGACATTCTCGTTCCCAGAGCCTACGATCTGTTCTGTCAGCGGTGGGATCGTAGGGCTCTGGTATCAGCCATTACCGGATGTCGTGAAATTCACGACATCTGGTAGCGCATGTCTAATTCGTTAAGGTGCTATTGTGCTTGCTCTGTTCTCGTCCGTGGAGCTCTGGGCATGACAATTCTGACAACAACTGAGAAATTTGAATTCCTATCGATCGAGTCGTGGTGCTTTATGGATCGACTAAAAGCTGTTCGGGACCCTCTTAATCTCCTGCAATTAGCGGAAATCCTGGAGCTTTAAAAGGAACAAACTTAAGAACCTGCCGTTCGTGCCGTAGTTGTTCAGAAGAACGATTGTCCCTACATTTTGCTCACGGGGTTTGGATTTGTATCTTGCCTGATTAAAGGTATAATATTATTGCATTTGCGTTATATTGAATTTTACAGTTATTTTATTACATTCGTCTGGTTTCTGTTGTATGAGAATGTCAACTGTGTACTTATCGTTTCGCCACCCCTAAACGCTATACTGTATTTTGTTTTACCCCATCGAAAATTTCCAGAAGCATTTGGCGCCCAAGTTTTTAAACATCGACATCAAGAGGTCATTACAAAAGTTGATGAGACAGTTGCATGTAAGTTTATTTATGGACAAGCTGTAGTTTTGTAGAAAATGCTGTAGCGAGGAAAGAATCGCTGGCATTTAGCGACAATCTCAACACTTTGAATTCAAAATTTGGTCGCTTAATCTGCCCTAAGCCGCATTTTTTGCGTGGAAATTGATCAAGTCAATATATTAATTAATGCCCGGATTAGTTCAATCGAAAACATTCTCGTCCCCAGAGCCCACGATCCTTTTGGTCTGCCCCAGGGATCGAGACCTCTGGCAGGGACCGAAGCAGGAAGTCCGCGAATCACGGACTTCCGGCTTTTGTGCGCAACTTCAGAAATTTGAAACAATATCGGTGACTATCGGTTACAAAAATGGGCAGCTTTTGCGCTTGCGCGTTACCTGGTCCCTGCCAGAGGTCTCGAACCCTGGCGCAGACCAAAAGGATCGTGGGCTCTGGGGACGAGAATGAATCGGAAATAAAACGTTATGCGTAGAAGCCAAAAAATTTTTACGTTATTGCGCATACAGTTTGAATCGGCCAATCAAAAAAAAAATAGATTTTTGGCCGTTACCAGAGCTACAAGAGACGTAATTTAAAAAGAGCCGCGTAGCTCTGGGGACGAGAATGAGCTCTTGAATACCCGTACCACAAGCTTTACAGCACTTTGTTCGTATGTTAAGCCAACTGACGCAAAAAAAAAAAAAAACACAAAACAGAAAAAACCGTATTTATTTTATAAACCTGCGGTCGCCTTATTTTTTTTTTTTATTTTTTTTTATTGAAGAAAATAAGACTTTACAATATTGAATGTTGGAAAAAAAAAGACGTACAAAAAACAGATACAATATTGATAATACAGAGAAAAAATTACACCGTTTCACTACATATAAGTACAAGTACAGAGTTAGTTTACAACAGATTAATTTAATTCCAATTTTAACGAAAACAAGAAAAAAAATAGGAAAAAAAAAAAGCAGGTGGCACATTCTATGTGGAAACATTTTGAGGGGCTAAAGCGCATAATGTTGCCCATTTTGATCTAAATTTCGACAAGGTGTTGTTTTTAAAAGCGATTCTGCTTTCACAAAGGATCTTGTCTTTGAGAACGAGATGAAACATCTCAAAGCTTGGGGGGCTGTTATCCAACCAAGCCTGGAAAATGTGATATTTTGCGATGATTAGAACATGGTTTAAGGCGTAAAACTTAGTACAGTCTGGTTTATAGCCGTACAGAATATCCGTCACGCTTAAGGAACGATTCTCCGATCGTTTCTCATTCCACCAATTAACAATTTCACGCCAAAAACTTTGCGTAATGGGGCATTCATACAAAAGATGAACCAAAGTTTCGTTGGGAAAGTTGCAGCGCTCACAGCGAGGTGACGTTTTCAGTCCCATTTTAAAAAGGCGTTTGTTTGTGGGAAGAATACCATGAATGATTTTGTATTGGAAACATCTTAGTTTGTTTTCTACTGTGACTTTAAAAGGCAATTGGTAGATGGCTTTCGGGGATAAGTTTTTTCCGACTAGTTCTAGTTCTATTTTTGGGGATTTAAGAACTTTCAAAACAAAAAGTTCGCGAGCAATTTTGGCAGTGACATTAGAGGGGGTTAGATTTTGACACAAATACAAGACAACACTAACAAATTGTTAGAGGGCAATCAAGCTTTACGAAAGCAATACGCCGATTTACACGAATCGCTAAGCTTTCATATAGCTGAAGTGGAAAAGCTTGTGAAGGAAAACCAAACCTTAAAGAAAGAAGTCAAGTCTCTAAAAGCTAGTCTCAAAGAAGTCAAAGAAGACAATGATATAATGGCCGAAGACCTTGCCACCGCTATCAACAAGATTGACGACTTAGAACAGTACTCGAGAAAACATAATCTAGAGTTCCACGGCATTCCAGAGAGCTCCCAAGAAAACCTGGCCGAACAAATTATTAAGTTCGGAAATGTGCTCAACGTCCCTATTCGAAACAATGACATTGACATCTGCCACCGGTTATCCGCAAACAAGAAATCAAATAAACCCAGGCCAGTCATTGCCAGATTTAAATCGTACGAAGTTAAGAAAGCACTATACAGCGCCCGCAAGCAGTTGAAGAATCAAAGCTTAAACCATGTTTTCCCTGGAGCAGAAATCGTATACATCAATGAGAACCTCACAAGAAGACGCCGCGAACTTTTCAACAAAGTCTGGAAAACCAAAAAGTTGAACCATTGGCACAGTGTGTGGACAGTTGATGGTAAAGTCTTTTTCAAAATTTCTGTTGATGATGCCCCAGAAAGAATCTATAGCTTAGAAGACTTAGATAATTTCTAGGTCAATCACTTCCTTATTATCTGAGGTTACAGCTAGTTGAAATGTATTGCCTAAAACCATGTATTTTCCACATATTTTCATTTAATAAGGCTTCGCCCTTGCATATAATTTCTTTTTTCAATCACGTTGAACGAAACCAGAATTAATAATTAGGTCGCGGGGAGGCGTAGAGGGGACACCTTTAATTATCTTCATGAGTTTTAGCCATTCTCTAGTATCCCTTCTATACAATAAGCCGCTTGTCGGCTCATTTAGTTTCTATTGTGTGTTTAATGTTAATTTATTTTCGTTTTTAAATAGTTGCAGTCAGGCACATCTCTTGGGAAATATCCCTTTTGAGCGGTGCGCATTTGTTGCCCAGTAATTTATGTTTTTAAGCAAACATGAATCTTAAATGTATTTCTCTGAACATCAGAGGCATAAATAAGTCGATCAAACGAAGGAATTTATTTCGTTGGCTCCAGAACGGTAAATATGACGTAATTTTCTTACAAGAAACCTATAGCGACGACAAAATTGAAAACATATGGCGCGCGGAATGGGGTGGTGACGTTTTCTACTCCCATGGTTCAAAACACAGCAGAGGCGTGATGTTGTTAATCAAACCGACTTTCAAAATTGAAAACCCTGACATTATCCGAGACAAAAAAGGGAGGTTTCTTCTCGTTCGGGCTTCGCTACAAGATGAAGAATTTTGTTTTGTCAACATTTACGCTCCAAATGATCCAAGTCTCCAAAAAACGTTTTTCAATGAATTGTCTAACAAATTGCGACCCTACTCTAACGACAATATCATCCTTGGTGGCGATTTCAACTGCCCGCTTGAAAGTGTTGATAAGACGGGAGGAAAAGATACAAACAACCGAAGAAGCGTTATTGATAGCATAAACGACCTTCGCAACACTTTGGGTCTCGTTGACATTTGGCGATTTCATCACCCCTCCTCCCAACGTTTCACGTGGAGCAACAGTTCTGGCAAAATACAATGCCGCCTAGATTACTGGCTTGTGTCTAAACACCTAGTGCCGCGCACATGTAAAACGGAGGTTAAAGCATATCATGATTCCGATCATTCCCCAATCTATGTCGAAATTCAGTACGAAAATTCACAGAAAAAACCTGGTCCAGGATTTTGGAAATTCAACAATTCCCTCCTTGAAAATGAAGAATTTGTCTTAAACCTGAAATTCTTTCTAATTCACGCAAAAGAAAAGCACAGTAAAACTGATGACAAAAGACTTTATTGGGAAAGGATTAAAACGGAAATCAGGGATTTCTGTATACGATTTGCAAAACGCCTTAGCAAAAACAGAAAGAACAAAGAAATGGACCTACTTCGAAAATTAAACGAACTCAATGTTCTTCTTGGTAAAAACCCCAACGATGTGAATTTAACAACTGAAGCGAGAAGCGTTAAATTGGAACTGAAAAACTTATCTGAGCGCAAAACAAAAGGTGCTATAATTAGGAGCAGAGTAAGGTGGTACGAGCACGGTGAAAGGAATAACAAGTACTTCGTCAATTTGGAAAAGCGCTCGCACAACAGGAAACACATTGTTAAATTAAAAACAGATGAAAATGAGTACCTAGAGGAACCAAACAAAATTCTATTGGAGATGGAACATTTTTACAAAACGCTGTACACTTCACAATTGCCTGAAGTTAGCACATTTAATGAACCCAGCAAACGCTTCCTGCGGTCGCCTTATGGTGACGGCCGGTTAACAAAGATGGTGTTTAGTCGTGGTTGTCTGCAGCCAGCCCGTCTTTCAGGAGAACAACTGAGTAAAAGATGCAAAATTCCATGCGTTTATTTGTTTTACTAGCCATGCAAGCCCAAATGTTAAGCCTACTTAATTTTGCCACGAGGTTTAGCGGATAGCTGGTGTCTTGTACAACCTCCCTGCCCCAAAACAACTGTGGTGGTCCCTGTTCCAGTACACTTCATATGATCACTTTGCTAAGATATTCCCTTTGTATGGTAAGAAACAAGCGAAAACTTTCTTGAATATAGTGTCGTCACTTTTGTAGGGGCTCAAATCTTATATGCATTTATATGCTTGAGATCAATCGAGAACGAGATTGCAACTCTCATATAAAAAAAAAAAAGAAAAGAAAAGAAATTTCATCACCATAATCATCATCACACGGTATCATCCATAACGAAAATTGTCGTCTGGTAAATAAATGCGCATATTTTACGTATAGTCACTTAAAATGCATGCTGCATGTTTTGACCTGTCCGGATGGAAACAGAAATAAAGGATATATAAATCATTTGCTTATTTAGACACAAGAACAAGTAATTGTGCGCTAAGGCACTGACAGCATGACAAACTGACACTGTGACGGTGATATAGGGTAACCAACCTTTCCTAGTCAGGTAAAATTCGACCACAAAACCTAAATAAACGGCCCGCGCATTGCGGGCATCTGCGGACGTCTGAAACTGATAAATAACTGTTTTGAATCGGTGTTTAGCCGACCATTACCGCAATGGAAAGTGAAACTCGCTTTTAAAATGAGTTTAAAAGGGTGCTTCTTAGTCAATTCAAGTTAGTTAAAAAAACGTATTTCCTAATAAAAGATAATCAATCAATCAATCAATCAATCAATCAATCAATCAATCAATCAATCAATCCTTTATTAACGTGGTCAGCACGCTTAGCTAAAAAGCTAGTTTACAGGTGCGCCACGAAATAAAAATACAAAATAGAAAAATAAAAACTTCTTGGAAGAGATAAAGAGAGATAAAGTTCAAAATGAATTACCCATGTAAAAAATTAATGAAGCAAATTTGAAATGAAAACAAGAAAGCCCAATGGGCATTTTAACCGGCCATTCTGACCCTCCCCACCCCTAGGCTTCACAAATATTAGCGCGATCCTCTATTTATACGAACTGGCGTGGCGAAAAGTGTGATTGCGTGACACAATATTTTGACTATAGCGTTACTCGATGACGTAATGTTTAAACTCTGATGACTCAGCTTATCTTTCTTATCGTTTTTATTTGTACTGAAAAACGCAAATTCACTCAGACGTTGAATGTCGATATAAATTCGTCCGCAACTGAGAATGCTCACACAGGGACGACGAAGTATTTACTGTTGTGCCTAGACCTTAAATACAAACAGTGAACATAGCAGTAGAATCAAAATATAACGCTTGATAAACACGAGCTCGAGCAGATCGTCAGAGTATGGGGCACGTCAAGGCATATCTCATGACGTGATGTTTAAATCCGGTTTGCTAACCCGGGAATCCCCTTGCAAAAGTAAACAAGGGAGCGGGGACGAAAGTCGCCCACGTCTTTGAAAGACTTCACTATCTCTGAACGGAAAGAGAGACTGCTCGTAGTCTTAAGCGAACACCACACGCAAACCACACAAATCCGTCGATAATATTCAGATATTTTCGTTCTTTCAATGCAAAAAGACTCGTAACACCTACCTTATTAATTGATCTCCTTATTAATGACGATTCCTTCGTATCAACTTCTCGCCTCAAATAAACACTCATCTCTCTCCGTTCACAAGAACTATCATGTACTGATGGTGCAATCCACTAATATTGCATCATCATACTAGTACAAATTCCTTCTCTTCCTAGCCCACGCCGGCGAAACGCAACTGTCCTTTTTGTCCGCTGCGAAATACAAGTTAGCCAATCAGAAACCTTACAATCCACTTCGCGAACCACCCCCCCCATAAAACGCCAAGGGAAACCGCCTCTCACGCAGCACAATATTACACCGCTCCTATACAAAACGCAACTTTCAAAGCAAATCACATTCACAGAAGCGTGATATGCTCCTGACATTCACAAATCCTTCTGACTCCCACATATTTACATCCCTCAAAATGTCAATCCCAATAAAAAACTCCTGCGCTAAAAAAGTTTTCACCATAAGCACTAACTAGATCAGACAACACAGCCAATTTCGCATTCAATCCTATTAGCTGCTTTACTCAATTGTGCATGCGTTATACAAGACAAATACAAAAACCCCAAACTTAACAACTCTTCGCCTTCATATCTTAAATACTGTAAATTAAAAGACAAGAACACACGAAGGTAACATTCAGCAGACTAATATGCGCATGCGTCTTATATAAGACAGTACCGCTCTTGAGTACCCGTACCACAAGCTTTACAGCACTTTGTTCGTATGTTTAGCCAACTGACCATGACCACAAAACCGTGCCCATTTTATAAACCGGCGGTCGCTGTAGCGACGGCCGGTTAATAAATTCTGACTACGCTAAACGGAAAGAAAACCACTGCTTTGAGTCAATGCTTTATGTGACTCTTGGCCGGGGTCGTGTAAGTATTGAAAGGTGACAGCCTGTTAGATCTGTCAAAATGATTGCGTGATTTTATTCACGCGAACTTGCTGTAGGTAATTCATTTTTGCTTTGTCGTCGCTAGTTGAAATGTTGAGCTTTCGAACAGCATAGTGCTGTTTCTTCATAAATAGTTAGAGTACGTTCTTAACTAACTTTAGGATTACTGAACGTAAGCGGAAAACTGAAATTAGGCCCCTTTCCAATAAATGATGAACATGAAACGTGCCATACAAAGTTTTTGAAACAATAATACGCACCGATCAGTCGCATCAACAAGGAGCGAAACGTGTCATAATCAGGACTTAGACGATACACTCGTGTGATTAAACAAAGAGCACGCAATTTTACGCTCACACAGCCAAGTTGACCAGCAGTTTTATAACCAAACAACCAAAAATACGTCGGAAATCAAACCAGAAAATTGAGCAAACAAAAATAAAATAAGAAAACCATTATTTCATTTATTTATTATTAACATTTATAGTAAACATGAAGCAGAAACAAGCGAACGCAGTATCGTACTCACACTGCGTAAGCTCCTTAAATAGGTTGTGCCAGCATTTTCAGGAATCAATAGAAACAGAACCCTCCAGCTTTCAAGAATTCTTTGACCAGCGGTTTCGTTACCATGGCACTAAGCCGCTGACCACAAAGCCCGAGGTTTCTGAAAACCACACCCTTCCTTACACCTCCTCCCTGAATAAGCCTCCCCAACCCCCAAGGAAACCGCTGCCCCGAGTTACTCTTGACTCAGGAACCCGTTACCAAACTCAAACAAACACTGTCTGAAAGACGATGACAATAGGCGGACGCATAGGTCCGTACTGCGTCCGCACAATTAAATAGCTGTTCTCTTCGTACAACTTCTAGATATTGGCTTAGTGCAGTTTAACCAATTATTTCAAAACGAGTGATAAACAGACCAGCAAGTGTTAAACAGGCAAGCCGAGTTAAGCTTGTACAATGCAGTCAGGGCCGTCTAAACTGATATTCATATTTTTGGATTCACGAAGCGAAGGTAACATATTTATCACCTTCAACAAAAAACATTCAATCAGTACCTTACTGGGACTCGGCAGTCCCTGTAGATCCTTGCAGTACTTTCTGAAGAAAAGCCGTTTTCTTTTATAAAAGTTGTTTGATGGCAAGGGCGTCGAAGGAAGTGAGCGTTGTGTGACGAGCTAAAACACGGCTGCGATCTAGTGTTTCGTGAGTGGCGTCATAGCGCGATAAGCTCCCTGGTTGTCACGCTCGCCATGTCACACACTTATGATGGCTCCCACGGGCCGTCAAACAGTGCAAATGGCGTTTCTAAAGCCTTTTATACCGATGGACTTCAGAATTCTGTTAGTAATGACAAACGTGCGGTTTCAAGTAATATTGTCGTGTCTTAACCGAAATCCCCTGGGAAACAACAAAACAAATAAACAACAAAGAGTAGCAAGATTTTATTTTCTCGGCTACAAAATTTCTGAACAAGAAACATATCTGAAAATCGACGAACAACAAAATCAGCGGATGTTGAAAAACTGGACATCTCTGTTTTGAACCACCCGAGCTCAAGAAAGAGGGTAAATAAATATTGCAGTAGGTCAACCGTTATGCGGCATTCTGCAGCGATATTTCTCAGTCAACACAGAACGTTACTAAGCAACCCTGCTGCCTAGAATCTGAGAGCCATTTTGGCGAATCTTATAAGTAGTTCATGAACTGGAAAGCTCAAAATTGTTAAAGTTCCAATTTCTTAATTGTCAAATAAAAAATAATACATTGAAAGCTATCACGTAGGCAGGAAAATTCCTAAGCAACGTCCTTGTTGCTTAGCGACACGGCTGCTAAAAAATTGCAGCCTCATTCAACCCAATGTTGCACCCAGAGTCTTGTGGTTCCTCGCTTAATTGCCGAGGGAGCTTACAGACTCCTGGCGCATGATTAACTGATTTGACAGTGTTAAATGAGATTACAAACGAAAAGTAAGGTAAGATCGATAATCTGCTTGGCTAATCATGAAAGAGAGGAACAAGCTAGAGAACTAAGGAAATCTTTTGCCAGGTACGCTTGAGAGATATAAACAGTTTTTTGTTCCGTTCGCGTCCAGTTCACCATTTAAAGCGATCAGGCATGTTGTTCAACCAATCTTCTTCTTCTGGCGTATTTTCTCGTTCCAGAACTTTATTTCGCTGTGGAAAACGACCAAACTGATCTACTACCTCCTGTAAAGGCAAGATAAAAAGGACACGGATAAACCAATTAGTATTCCCCTGGATGAGAAGCTACCGTCTAAGGGCAATGTTACCCGAAGCATTCCACTAGGTTTTTCCCTTACGATTCGATGGTACGCATTTTAGAGCAGTTTTCAATTGACTGTCGAATTTAATTCGCGTTTTGCTTTGGTTTTGCTTTACTTCGCTCTGTGATTGGTTAAAAACTCGCGCCACTTTCTCGACTAATCAGAAGTAAAACTCAAACCAATCCCGACTCACTCGCACGCGTTTTTCCCGCGCTTGGCGCCGGTTACATATATTTGCTTCGAGCTCTGATTGGTTCATTGGGTAAACTGTGTTTGTTGTGATTGGTTGGGGTATAGTTACTATGGTTTTGGTTTTACGACACTTATTTGAAAAGCGCTCTATACAGCAAAGTTTCTGAACAAGACAGCGGAGACCAGCACTGGAACCCTAGTGTCCTACGCAGCCGTTTTTAGTGGCGTCACGCAACGCTCGGGGGAGCGTTGCGTGACGCCACTAAAAACGGCTGCGTAGGAGACTACTGGAACCCCGACCTCCACATAGCCTGCGTGCAGACGTCTCCTATTTCCTATAGCCAGGCACGCTGATCACAAAAGTAGTGCGCCTCCAGAATAGAATAAATACAACTTTATGTTCGATAGCTTTACAGATAATACGCACGGATATTTGCGGATATTTTACGGGTTGCATTGTAGCAGTACCTACTTGACGTACTTTTCGTTTTCTCAGTTTTCCCAGGGCAAAGTGTTAAAGAACGTGCAGCGAATTACAACACACCTTATGAAGACAAGCAAAACGATGCCAGCCTTTCCCAGAAGACTCTGACTCAGTGCCCTTGGTATCTTCTTCTAATTTAGCAAACATCTGAATACTTAGCTCCTACAATGGATAGATAAAATTCGTAAATGCTACTTTGAAACTAAACCTTAAAAAACGCTAAATTTAGAGGACTGCAAATAAACAAGCAAAATAACATAAACAAACTAATATACATTCCATCTATCTTGAACAAACACCTTTGCAAATTCCTGCAACGCCAGGACAAAGTGCCAAATGAGAATATTTACCAGCTATCATACTGTTCGTCACCTGACTACTCGAGTGAAGAAAGCGACTGCACATTAAATGAGATTCCTCGAGCACTCGACGCTTCCTTAGGCGACCGATTTACGTTTACGCCCTGTATGACATAACATGACATGCCCTGACGTGACACGACATGATATGACATTGCATGACATGATCATGGCATGACAGGACATGGTATGACATGTCACGTAACAGCATGATATGACAGGACATGGCATGCTATGATATGAAATGACATGAAATGACATGGCATGACATTACCATGGTATGTCATTACACGGCATTACGAGTATGGGAACAAATGCTGTCTGTGAGCCTGTGAACAAGCTCCCAGCGACCGGGCAGGTTACAGGAACCTGTACTGCAGCTGTTTGACGATGACAAATTCTCTAATAGCATAGAATACAGAACACTAAGCTCGGCATTAGCACGAGTAAAACGCAATGCCGTTGATTCAACCATCACACTTGACAAAGTTACGATTTGAGTGGTTACACACGGCTACAGCTCAACGATAGCGCGGACAATAACACGACGATTGCAAGAAAGTAGAATAACGGTTGCGCGACGATAGCACGACAGTTGCCCAAAGATTGTGCAACGACAGCATGACGATTCTGCGACGATAGCGCGAAGGAAGGGCTGGGACAGCACCCTACCTATAAATAAACGATAGCGCGCCGAAATGAACAACAACCTCGAACGAAGTCCCACAAATTACTACACCTCTGCGCCTCTGCGTTGACTGAGTTCGACAACTGGTGATGTCTCAGCAGGCTATAAACGCGATGAGAAACTCAGCAATAGCTTGCAGTAGAGGAAACAGGCATATCAAGGTTAGAAAAAAGGCTACGAAAATGATACAATGACAGAATGTCATACCTGAGTTTCTCTGTTCTCGCTGTGTTCTAAAGGAAGGTACAGGAACGCCCTTCCAGCCGGGCTGAATTTTAAGTGATCATGGGTCTCCCGTTTTAGGAACTTTGTTCGTAGAGAGAGCAGAGAGAAAAAATGTTATCAGTGAACATCAAATATATCAGCAATGATCAAACAACGTCGAAAGCGGATTAACCAAGAAACTGTAACAATCGAGATCGAGCGATATCAAATACTTGATTTGAGAACAACTTTGAATACTGAAATCACCTTTCGAGCGAGCTCTTCACAGTATGGATCTCTTGAAGTAAAGAGAGGACTACCCTGAGAAAAAAACAACCAGAAAATATATTAACGACAAAATTTGGCTTTTAAAACGAGTAAAGGGAAGAAGCTTGCCGCAGTCACCTGAACAGCACCTAAATAATGATACATGTAGTGAAGAACGAAGTCGAAATTGAGAATGAATATATGAAATAATCATATTTGTGAACTGCGGATGAAATAGTGACGACCATCGTAGTTAAAGACATCAACTTAAGCATTTGATAAAGGAACAACATGAAAAAATTCAGGCTTGAACGAAATTGTATGAAATAATCATATATGTGAACTGCAGAGGAATAATGAAATGATGACGACCATCGCATTTAAATGAATTTGAAGTTCACAATAGCTACGGAAACAACTCAAGTTTTAAATTTGCAGACATTTATTTTAATGCATGTCAACAAGCTGTCATTTTGCTTATTTATTTATTTATTTATTTATTTGTTTATTTATTTATTTTAAGGTTTTAGTTTTGGGGCGTTGCGCCAGCCCTCGTTTAGCTCGTACAAACCTTATAAATAGTTCGCATGAATTGATCCTGTAATAAAATCAACGCCAAAGTAGCTTTAGGATCATTTTCCCAGTGTTTCAGTTCGTCGTTTCTTGCTTTCTCTACCTGTAAAGACAAAGGCGTCCAGAAAAGGTCATTTTCACCTTTGTTAAAACAAGGTCTCATGCAAGACCGTACCGTTCACATGAAAATGGTTTCATTAAGACCACATGCAACCTTATCTTCGTATAAAATGCGATGTACCAGCATCGCGTTGAAAGAGAGGCTAAACGCAATTCCAAATTTCTTTGCTCGTCTCACAGTTTCTTTCGCCTGCTTTCAGGGACCACTTTGCGGTGGCAGGAGACCGCTTGCACGAGACGTCTATGGTACCCGAGATACACCGGCCGACAGCGTCTGGCTGGTGAAATTACTTAGGCCACATCAGATATCCTACTCAGTTTTTGTCAGGATTTCAAATTCCTGTAATGAGTAAGTTGTGTCGGTTTTCCATTGTTCATTATGTAATATATCAACAACGAGGGCGAGTGTTTCATCAGGGTATCCAAACACCGAGAAACTGATGAAAGCACGAGGCCGTAGGCTGAGTGCTTTTATTGTTTTGAGGTGTTTGGTGTTTGGATACCCTGATGAAACCCGAAGCCCGAGTTGTCATGACTTCTCAATCGCGCATAATAAACAATAGATAATCAACACTTTACTGATAAGCAAAATGTGTTTGATTTTGTGAGCAAAAGCTTGTGATTAGCACGTAGTTGGTTGGCAATGCCGGCAAAAATGCCACGTTTTTTCGCAAACCATTTATGGCAATGCTAATATTTGCATTGGCGTCCTTTTCAATCGTGCGACAAAACTACCTTCGGAATTCTCCTGTTTCGACTGCCTAAAAGTTGCAGAGACAAAAAAAATCCTTACTGTCAATTACTGGCCCTGTGCAGGCCTAAAAGTAAACTTCAAGAAGGTAAGTCAGGAAACGGCAAGTGAAGCGAGTAAAAAAATTTGCTGTTATCAAGCCGGGAAGTGCATGAATTCAAAGATTGCCTTCACCGAGTGCGAAGAATTGAAGAGCAGTTGGAGCTTTCCCAGCAAGTCTCAGGTACAAGCGCGAAAAAATTGTCCACAGTGTTTAATTAGCAATGTTCACGAATTGCTCTGTAAACGTAAACGGTCATGTGAACTGTAAAAAAACCATTTTACGAGTAGTGGATACAACTGACTAATAAAGATTTACTAATTTTACGGAAATTGTGAAATGTGCATAGTTAAGTGATATACACCACTCTTACTGGAGAGTGGTATACCGTCAGTTTCACTGGGTATCCAAACGCATGCACGTGATGTGGTATACATCCGGTGATTGGTAGTTAAAGAAATGAATTATTAATGAGCTTGAGAACTATCCATACTCATCTCCAACAAGGTTGGATAAAACTCCAAACCAGTAATATGCTCATGACATACACTGACAGGCTAATCAATCAAATCATGCCTTCTTTTTTTACCTACCAGAGGTCCAAACTTGTCCTTGATTTCCTTGGCCGTCTCTTCTCCACCTCCAAACCACCTCGGCCTCTTGGATGGATCCCCACCTCCAAACCAGTAGTTTAACACTTCATTCGCTTCCTTGTACGACATACTGACGCTAAGATTGTTACTGAGGTACAAAACAATCGAAAACTGACGTGAACAGGTGAATGTAGTGTTGCCACTTTGAATGAAAGGGCCTCATATGTTACGCACTTGTCATCGGCTTCCACGAGGGGGGACCCCGGGCTGATATGGGGACTTTGCTATTTCCCCACCGGTGAGGGCTGATTTCATCAAAGTCCCCAGTATTTTAGGGGAAAACCAAACACCCAACAAGACTTAAAAACGCACTTCATTTTAGTTCTTTGAACAGTTAGCCAACGCTCGAGACAATAAACATTCTGATAAAACATTCAACGCATTTTTTTTTGTCCCGAACTGGACCACAAGTTTTTCTAAACCTCTCCCATTACAACTGTATATGTATCGGCAATTGATAATGAATAGCATACTATGATCATGGCCCTTTTGCTGCATACCTTTAAACACAACGCACTTTACTTCACGAAAGATTAGACCTTAAGTTCTTTTTTCTCCCCTGAATTCTCCGCAAGTTGTTCTACTGTTCTGTTCGTAGAAATATTTGACGGATGATCTATTTCATGCACAAAAAAATAACCGATGGATTTTAACACACACCTTCTCATTTTCCCCAGCAATCTTTTCATCGATCGAGTGAAAACACAACTTGCTCCCAATCTTCTCTCGCCTTGCTAGAAGCAAAGTTCGAATCCCACATTTTCCCCGAGAGTTGGGGCATCATAAATCTAAGCCCCCACATTTCCCCCACCACAGTGGTTCGAATTTGTTGCAAAGTTCCCACAAAGTCCCCAATTCCCCACATATGCCCCCCCCACCCACCACCTCGGGAAAGCCGATGACAAGTGCATTGTAGTTATTTTAAAAGCCCCAGGTCAGTCGAAAATGCAACCTCGTTCCCATGAAGTTGTCGAAAATGAGATTTGACGGGATTTCGAACAATCGCCGGGTCTTTTGTGACATCCGGCTCTCATCGGCTGTCATCGATTCCCACGCGGTCTCGATGAGTTTTAAAAAATCTGTCCAATTCAGTCTACTGAATTTATGAGTAGGTTGAAACTTGCTGAGATTGCACGCACTAGAGTGCATGAAATACGAGGATTTTGGTCTCCTCGATTATAATGATGAAAGCTCAAGCCGGAATATCCTGTGTACGAACAATAAGTGCCATACATGGCCATTGCTCGTACAGATATTTACTTATGGCCTTTTTCAACAAATAAATGAACTTCTTTATTTTACATCGATTTTTATGACCGTGTTTATATGCGGTATTTGCATTCCAACATAATGTGCCTTCAATACCATCCGGTATTTGCATTCTGTATTTCGCATTCTGAAATTATTTGGCCTCGATTCCATGCTCTTTGGTTATTTAGGGTATTTGCATTCTGAAATTATTTGGCCTCGATTTCATGCTTTTTGGTTACTTTTTAAATTATTTGGCCTCGATTCCATGCTCTATGGTTATTTTCGGTATTTGCATTCTGTATTTTGCATTCTGGAATTATTTGGCCTCGATTCCATGCTTTTTGGTTACTTTTGAAATTACCTGGCCTCGATTCCATGCTCTTTGGTTATTTTCGGTATTTGCATTCTGTATTTTGCATTCTGAAATTATTTGGCCTCGATTTCATGCTTTTTGGTTACTTTTTAAATTATTTGGCCTCGATTCCATGCTCTATGGTTATTTTCGGTATTTGCATTCTGTATTTTGCATTCTGGAATTATTTGGCCTCGATTCCATGCTTTTTGGTTACTTTTGAAATTACCTGGCCTCGATTCCATGCTCTTTGGTTATTTTCGGTATTTGCATTCTGTATTTTGCATTCTGAAATTATTTGGCCTCGATTTCATGCTCGTTGGTTATTTCCGGTGTTTGCATTCTGTATTAATAATTTTATTAGCAATAACAAGAAGAATTGGAACGAGATAGCCTGGAAACAGTTTAGCAATGAGGCTGAAACCGTGTGAGACTGGAAATGATTATCAACTTGCCCTCAAAATGAGCTTGACCTGGAAGATTTTATTCGAGGGCTTGTTGAACGGAGGATTTCGTACAACGCCATTAGCGAAAGACTTCGAACGCTCTTTCTTGGTAAGCTATCCATCGCAAGTGTCTTTGAATTCCCTTTCTATTCAAGTTTATAGCTCATTAATATTCAGTTTTCTAACGATAGAAAGACGCGGGCTTAGCCCAAGAAGCATAAGAAGATTTTGTAAAGAGAGGAATATTGATGTAACAACATTACGATGGATATCAGACGAATACCTAGAGGAAATGGTCGCGTCAAATATTATGCAGGTGAAGTTGAATTTTGTGATTATCGAAGCTAAGCTCGAGACCAAAGGACCGAATGTTCACTGCATTCATGTAAGCCAATGCCAAATGTCACATTCATATTGAATGCAGCATTTTTGGCGGGAAATCTTACGACAACTCGCGCTTTTTGTGGCGGGGATTCGCACGCCCACTGATGTAAAAGCAAACTGAAGATTACATATTTTCCTCAGAGATAACCACAGGTAACCAAAGCGTAATATGAGAGTTTGTATGGAGCTGAAATTCGATCGAAAATAATCGGCGGTTTTCCGCCGAAAATACATTAAAATCAAAATAAAGTTTAAAAAACCTTACCTGTTGTGTGTTTGTTGTGTTTTTATCGCTTTTCCGAGCTTCCGGAGGCCGTTTTGGGCGATTTTCTGCTTAACGGTCGACGCGACGGCATGTCACGTACTAAAGACAGCTAAATAGCTGTCTTTAGTACGTGACATGCCGTCGCGTCGACCGTTAAGCAGAAAATCGCCCAAAACGGCCTCCGGAAGCTCGGAAAAGCGATAAAAACACAGCAAACACACAACAGGTAAGGTTTTGTTTTGATTTTAATGTATTTTCGGCGGAAAACCGCCGATTATTTTCGATCGAATTTCAGCTCCATACAAACTTTGGTTACAGTGTGTTGCCCAGTTTTCGTACACTTTAGTTTGCAATCGCCATATCTTTTCGTCTTTGAGATGAAAATTTCTGAAATTTCTTTTAAAGATAGCCCATTTACTTACCTTCAATATATAAAACGATTGGCCGCTTGATCGACGTATGTTCAAAATTATGCCATTTTTCCCAAAACTCCTAAGTTGCCCAGTCTTCGTACACCTGGCCCAGTTTTCGTACATCTACAAAACAACATTTCTCCACGAAAACGCTCGTCGCAAACCGATGTGTCAGCCACCCTGCTGAATGCTTATCGTGTTTTCTGTTCGATTTGTGAATAAATATCGGCTTAGCGACCAATAGTTGGTTTAAATGGCAAATGGTTATTCGGGGGGGTGATTGTTTAATCGATCCTGCAGTGTTGATTTTTTGGTCCGTCACTTAATTGGCCGCGGCTTTTCGTACGCTCAATCCACTGTCTCGTACGTCACTTACTGTCTTGGTAAAGGTAGTTGACAGGTTACTATTCTGCGTATTACAACTGTTAAGAAAAGGCCTGTATAAGATTCGACGTTTTCCTTCCGTTTCCGCTTACGCCTTTAAAATAGCAAACGCTTTACTTCCGTTTCCGCCTACGCTTGCTTTTCTTAGCTACTTTTGTAAATGTTTATTAGAATCGCAACAGAGTGAAAAAAATCGGTAAAACTGGTAAGCTAACGATATTTCAAGGTGTATGTCAACATTCTATGCATAGACATCTACCTTAGTTAATTATTTGACGATTTAGATTGTTTGCGCGGGATTAAGTTTATGAAATATTCGTGACTTGTGCATGACCTGGATGTAAAGCGTCGCTGTTATACCACAACAAATACACGTAGTGTATTGTACTTTGCAAGGATTGTTGTGTAATCTTTGCTGCACTTGCGACTTATTAGTTTTCGAACAGTAAAGTTTAAAATTCAGTTCTTTAACTTATTTAAAAATAGGTTTTGAGAAAGGCGCAGCTAAGTGTACGAAAACTGGCACAGTAGGTCGAAATGTATGCGAAGATTCTCACCGCTAAAATTCAGGAGCAGTTAAATTTGAGCTGGTGTTGAAAGTTTTTCCATTCACTTTCATCTTTTATCTATCATCTGTCCAAAAATCATGAAGTTCCGTGCAAAATTACCTACAAAACGGGCTATTTGTTCATCTACAATACCTTTACTGTGCAGTGAAAAGTGCAAATATTAGCCGATAAACTTTTACTTACCTCGAAAGAAATTGTCCGCACTGACCTGTTTCTTCGTCAAAAAGCCCGACCAAACCGGCAATTTATAGCTGAAATGTTCCTTTTATTTTTGGAATTCTTCGGTTGACGAAGATTTAAATGACCGACGAAAATAATCAAATAAAGCTCTTTTTGTACGAAAACTGGGCCCGTACGAAAACTGGGCAACATACTGTACCTGTGAGATAACATAATGCACTGATCAATTTGAAAGTTCAACATCCCCCGCGGGCAAACCCCTGGGCATTTGAATTTTTGAAGATTGGCTCGTTCCAATTCCTGCCCCTCTGGGCCAAAATTGTGTTCAAATGCCCTACCCTTGAGCCCGGGGGGGGGATACTCGGAAAAATTTTGATGGGAGTGTGCCGCTGGGACTCTGAAACCCTTAACCTATACCAGACCACGTTCATGTCGTTTTTGCAACCCTATTCTAGACTAGATGCCAAAAATCCCTACCCTATCCCAGACTAGCTATTTTCGAGCTAACCATCAGAAATATAACCACACAGTGCTTTTAATGGAAAACCATCCCTCGATCAACAATATTGTCATGATTTCATTTATATTTTATTTTTCCGAGTTTTTCAAACCCATTAATTAATTGGATTAAATTTTTACACCACCCATTAGTTTCCCGGTAATTGATACCCTATCCTAGACCAAGACTCCCTGATTTCTATACCCTATCCCAGACCAAACTGCTTGAAAGGCACATACCTATATAGGTTATATATGGGAGTACCCCCCCCCCGGGCCCTTGAGTGCCGGATTTGACTGTCAAATGCCCCTCTCAAAGAGCAATTTTTTTTAGTGGGAATTTTAACAGTTATCATCAAATGGAACTTATTAATAGTGATTTGCAATAATTTGGAGCTATAAAATCTATAAATCCTTGATATTAAGGATGGTGCCTCCTAATAGATATGTATTTTTGCAAAGGTTATGACTATGGGGGAAAAGTAGATTTTAGCAAGAATTATTGGAATCGAAAAAGAAAAATGTGGGTGACCACACATTTTTCAGAGATGACTAAGCAACCATAATTCTAAAAAAGTGTTAAAAGACAAAGAATGTATGGCAATTTCTTTCCAAGTTTAAGCTCAATTATCTCAGAAAAATGCGCAGTTACCCCCTATTTTCTTTTTGGATTCTGATAGCCCTTGCTAAGATAATAAAAGAAAAGATAAGAAAAGATAGCTCAGGATTTTGGAGTGACACATGTCCATGCTCTGGATGGCTGTAGCAGGATGGTTCTTGGTTTTATTACAATACCAAGAAAGAACCCAGTGCTCATTTACATTGTGTATCAATATTTGTTTCGGTAAGTTCCCATTTGGAATCATTCAAAATGCTGTAACCAGCTGGGAATTATTGTGGGCAGAGGTGGCTAGACGATTAGACATTATGCGTCATGCATAATTTTTTTTAAAATGAAAATTGAGATCTAGATCAAACATGCAAAGCCATTTCAATTGAAGGGCTCAGAGCATAACCGTCTTATGTTGAATTCTAGCCAGTTTTAATTTTGTGCTCTAAACTACTTCAATTTGTACATGGGACCTTCAAAAAACTTTATAGGCAGTGTTCTTTGAATGAACTGAAGACCCCATGTAAAAATTGACGCTGTTTAGAGGAAAACAATTAAATACTGCCTAAAGTTCGACATAAGACGGTCATGCTCTCAGCCCTTCAATTCATAGTTGGAAAAGTATTTAATTGTCAAAACTGCACTTCCAGCACGTTTCACAAAAATGTTGAATTATTCAGCTGGTCTGGTAATAACATGTACTATGAAACACGGACAACTGTGAAAACCTGATATATTCCTGCAATCAGTTATTGTTTTGCAAAACAAAAGCAACCAGACTTTCAACTTAACTGCAAGAATATCTGAGAACTAAACCAGGTAAAGTATAGGCAGAAAGCGTAACTAGTTTTTCATTAAGTGGTGTGCTTTTGTGTCCCAATCTACAGTGAATGAATGTAATCGATTACTTGGAAAACAATATTCCTGAAGTATTTCATGGTTCATGGTTTTCTGAGTTTGTCTTGAAGTTCAAATGATAAATAAAGCTCTCCCATTATTGTTTGCTTGCTCTCTTGAAAGACAAGATAACTAAAATACTTTCGTGAGATTCAAATGAAAAGTTCAGTTACTTTGTGGGGAAGTAACATTTCATGCTCACTTACAAGTCCAATTGGCAAGGGCCTAGATAAGTGCTCTTCTAAAAAAATGACAAAAGCATGCGACTGTGGTAGGCAAGTACAATATTCAAATGTCTATATGTATCTTTTCAAGCCCTGTTATTTAGCAATCAGTATTGATGTACATTTTTCCTGTTCATTCTTTTTTTCATTGTTCTATTGAATCATTCTGTATTTTTCTATTTCACACAGCAGAGCCCCTTGGAGGCAAACTACATCTACTAAGAACCACAGGGCAGAGAGGCTGTGGCCAGAGGAAAATGCTAGAGTGAATTACCCTCTTAAGAAGGCTCTTTGCTTTATTAAAGAGCAGGAAATTTTCGACTGGGAAGATGCCTTTGTTAGTTTTGCAGTGTCTTGGGTAACTTTGAATGTCAGCAGAGTGGGGTCAGAGAACTTTGTCAACTCTTGGAACTATCACCGAATTCCAGGTGAGTGCTTAAGAAAATGGTATACACTTTCATGCTGGGGTATTTTCTCACTGAATGAGTTAATACTATACATAATAATGTTTTTTTTTGCTTGAAGTGGTGTTGTTATGAATACGTTAATTTTATATTTTCATTTGCAGGACCCAAGGGGTGTATATACCCATTGAGAAAATGACAGAAACCAACATGGCTGTCCAGCTTGATCCGCATTTAATTCCGACAACTGCAGAGGTTGTGCAAATGTATGAAGAACGGGGTGGAAGACTTAATACTGACCCAAGCATTGGTTATGATCCAATTGCATGTTATGATCATCTAATGGAATCCAGAGAATATTTATTTAATTCTCAAAACCCATCATTTGAGCACATATTTTCTGATGTTGTTCATCAAAAGATTGATACATTAATAAATGCAACCAAAAGTTTCATTCAACTAACAGATTATCTTGCTCAAACAGAACTCACTCCATAACTAGACTTATTTTCCAAAACAGAACTTCAACAGATGTTTTTATTTCGAATGTAAATTTTGATCATTATCATGACACAATCCTTTATCATAAATTTAAGTGGTTTTCTTGATTTACATGAGAGGGTATAACCCCACTACCCCCTTTAACTGTAATACAGATCATGAGATTGTTTTAACTGTTTGTAATATACACTAAAAAATGTCTCTTCTTTTACTGTAGTGACCCTTCTGTTTAAACTGTAGTTTTGTATAACAAACATTACATAGAAAGCAAGAAATGAACGGCTGAATAAGCTTAATAAGCTGTTGTTGATTTTTCTAGTTGTAAAATGGACATTAAAGGAATTTACGTTTTTTGCTGTGAAAACCCCTCTGTTTTAGTTTTGTACAACAAGGACCTTTCAACATTAATTTTTAAGACCTTTAAAGGATTTCATCATCCCCATCAGCAACATTGTTTACATCAATGCTGGCTTCCCTTAGTGCCGATGTCATCGAAATATCAGGAATACCAAAAAACGCTGCCAGGCCACTTATCTTAAGTGGCTTGCGAATTTCTGCATCTGGTAGACTGACTCTACAAAGGGGGCAATCCTCCAATCTAGAGGTACAGTAGAAGCACCCAATTAATTGGCCACACCCAGCAACACAAAATACAATGATGCAGCGCATGTTGACTGACAAATAACACACTTAATAATATCTTTCACTCTTTTCTTCTCTTTCTCTACTTCAAGGGTTTCTTTGATTTCTTTCAACATATTTTTTATTTCAGAGAAGCTGTCTTGATTTTGAGCCTGTGAAAGCAGAAATTCAGAAATTAGGAGTGTATGATCACAAAACAGGTTTTCATGTTGAATTCTAGAGTATTTTAGGATTTCTTATTTAAATACTGAAAAATATGTTTCATTCAATTTTTATTTCAATGGCATTTCTTTTATTTACCAAGGTAACGAAATTTACTCAACACAGTTACTTAAATTTGTTTCGTTGTTAGCCTATTTGAACCTCTTGAGTTTTTACCCAACCTTTTAGTTTAGTTCTCACGGAGTTTGTGCTGTTAACTTGGATCAATCTTAATAAACATCAGTACTTTGAACGTGTTAACAAATCGCTGGAACAATAATAATTATGTAACTTTAAAAAGCCACAATTTTACCTATTTAAAAGTAGTGCCCCACCCCTGACAGATTCCTGAGAGGAAGGCGTGGTTGAAATTGAATGAGCCATGAACATGTTAAGGAAACTTATAACGGTATCTAATGATGGATCTTGGTGGTCCACTAATGCCTCTTCTGCCTGAGACTCGTCCTCCAGGGTGTAGAGCCCATTGCTTAATGCAGCCCATACCCCTGGCTTCCACTTTCTAAATGTCTGTTGAGACATACATCTAAAGGTCCGCTGCGATGCCCAAAATTCCTCTTCTGTGTAGTAAAATATTAACTCAACTGGTGAAATGAACTATCAAATGAGGGAAACGGCAAACGGCACTGATAACAAAGGAGTTCAAATCATTCACAGCGCTTAAATTTGCTCTGCACTTTCAACTTTCAATTGAAAGTACTGACGACGTGATACACAGAATTCTTGCTCTCGCGTGGGAAAAGTTGAACCAGATGTAATCGGATTTCTTTAAAATCAGTGGGATAACTGTGAGGAACATTTGGGTTAAACACTGTGTAACTGTAAATTCTGGCCCACAAGATTAAAATAGGAGGTCAAAATGAAATAATCTGCGTTTGACCGAAACTCACTTGCAAGTTGTAAAACGTTTGAAACAAACTACACCGGTCCGGCGGATAGCGCAGATTCACATCTCAGTTTATACCGCCAGATCAACTTTTCCCACGCGCGAGCAAGAATTTTTTGTATCACGTGAAATTAACGGCCCGTGAAGGGCGGTGAAATTGGAAAGGACGTCTGGGGTCAATAGTAACATTCTTCTTTGCTGCCGATTCTGTACTTTAAGCAAAGAGCAAATCTCGTTTTAAAGGCTGACGTTTTTTTCGGAAAGAGGAGAAGGAAAACTTTTAGCCATGGAAGTAAAAGAAAAAATAATTCATACAAATTATAAGGACTTATTTCCTGTTTGAGAAGAATCCATGATAGGCTGTCCCCTAGCGTCAACAAAGACAAGTCTAACCTCTCCTTGGTCACGCAGTTCCTGCTCAATAGCGCTGCAGACGATTGACACAGACAGCTGCCCAAACCTTTCTAGGACCTCCGTTAAGTTGATTGATATCGGAAACAGCATTACCATTTGCCCTTCTTCATCCACTGACGAGAAAATAAAGTCCTTTACCAAGTTCGCCTGCTTTCTTTTTTGTTTGGCCTTGATGAAGGAAACGCCAGAAGCTGGTCGTTTGCCAAACCCAGCACTTGTTGCCGGTGGGTTTAGGGAATCGGCTGCGGCTACTACTTGGTGGACGAGAAATGGGAAGCGAGGGCGCCCTTTGTAGTGAAACGAGAAAGAGAAATGAGAAGATCGCGATGGAGTCGTGCAAATTATCGTCATCTTTATAAGTTACCGATTCCAACGAAATGAAACCAGAAGACTCAAAACAACGTAATAATGATACGATTTTTTACATACCGAATATCAAATGTTGCTTGAAAATCGTCATCGTCTCGCAAATATTGATCTTCTTCAGGAAAGGCGACCACACGGGCGCTCTTCGTACCAATTGGAACTAAAAACTTGCCGTTAGATGAAGGCCACACATTTTCACTCCTGCCATTTTTCACCACCTTTAAGTGCAGCCCTTGTTCGTGCATCTTAAAGAAGCGAGTTATCGTCGCCTTGTTTAAATTTGAAGCCGTCAAACCAACGCTTTTTCCTTCAAAATCTAGCTCTATAAAGTCCGCCATAACCGTGTCTCATGAATGAAAAGAAAGAAAACAGAAGCAAGACACTAATTTTAATTTCAATTAATATTAATTTGCAGTTAAAAATGCAAAAATGGAATCGAGGCAAGAAAATTACAAAATGCAAAAGACGAAAGACGGAGTATAAGAAGCAAAATGGAACCTAGACAAAATAATTCCAAAATACAGAAAGGCATCGTACAGAAAGCAACCAAAGAATAACGGAAATCAAATTGGTGAATCAAAGTTCAGGAAATAATCCTGAAAATAAGAAATTAAGGCTAGAATTTGCAAATACAATTTAGAAAAGTGGCACAAAATTTTGCAAAATTTGAATGGCCACGTGGCACACTCATCACGAACTGAAAGGATAGAGCGTGGATCGCGTGACCAAGTCGAAGCACCACGTTCGACGCTTGCGTTTCCGAGTGCTGGCAAACCACCCGTCGCACAGTCATGAAAAGTTTATACGACAAGATTTAACTAGACTTTCCATTACTGCCATAATTACCATGCTTTAAGACCAAAAATCATTATCATCGCACAAACATTGACAAAATTAACCATATTTTTATTACATATGCAAATCTCTTGCTTTGAGCCGTTTCCGAATTATCTGAACACGGACCCTCAAAATGTCAGTCAAGAAAAAAGAAATAATGTGTTCAGTTTTACAGAAAGAAACAGAAATTAAAAAAAAACGAACAAAGAAAAATTTCAGTCCATCGAAATAAATTTTATTGAGCTACAATTCTTGACAAAAGAAGATGGCTCCAACTGATGACAGCGCTTTGGTCGACCTTGGCCTATTACCTATTACCTGTCCTGCATTTTTAAGCCGCACTTTTAATTCTCTCCCTCTCAACAGCCAATGTTAAGATTATACATCATCCGTTCATCTTGAAGAAAAAATACTGAAATTGCCATCGTCGCAAGTTCGCAGTATTTTCCATAATAATCTTCGTCGGGTAAATAAATAGGATATTATTTGCATGCACAGTGGGCGTCGCTAGCCACGCATATCAGATATTTTTCCAACGCTTAAAAAGCTATAAAATAAACTTAACACTTCTACGATTTTTTTACCCGTGGGAATAAACATAAAATAAATGATAAACTTAAAAAAGGGTTCGTTTTAAGAGATAGCAGAACAAGCACTTGTGAGCTAGGTAAAGAATGGCCGACTGACATGTCGCGTAGTCAAGCTTCCGCGGTAAAATTCGACCACAAACTGCCCGCACAGTAGATTGAAGTACCAACTCTCTAAGGAGAACTTCTGGATATCAGATTCGTCCAGTTTAGCGGATTAGTTCAAAACGAGGAAATCAAGCGATTTTACTAAACAGGGTGGCTTGTGGCCTCAAGCCGATAGTATACAATGTAAAGTAGGGTCCGCCTGAAATATTTATTTTTGGATTCACGGAAGACGACAAATTTACCACCCTTAACAAAAAGGTTTAATCGATACCTTACTGGGTTTCGGCAGTCCCTGTAGTTCTGCGTCGCACTTTCTGTGGAAACGTCTTGCTCTTCTATCGACAAAGGCGACTGACGACAGGAGACGGTTGTTTATGATCCGCAAGGTCGAGTGTTTTGTGCCGGCGGGGCGCGATAAGCTCCCTGGGTGTCACGCACGCAATGTCACACATGTATATTGCACCCGCAAAGATGGCCCCTACTGTAGTCCTTCGAAGAGTTCGAATAGCGTTTATGAAGCCTTTAAGGCCAACGAAATTCAAATCAAGGTTAGTAATAAACAACTTATGAGTTTCGAAAAATGTAGTCAGCTTAGATTTTCCTCATAAAAGCTCCGTATAATTGAGAACTTCTAAACAATGCGAATGTTGTCTAGTGTTTGATGTTCTGAACCTCATGTCAAGGTTGAGACTCAAGCTTATACGTGGTAAAGCTTTTTTCATTATATTTTTCTTAAAAAGAAAAAGAAACTTGACTACTAGTTACGAGTGGTCAATTTTAAATGCCGCAAAGCCCTGGATTAAAGCCCTCCAATTTTAGGTTTTGAGGAGGTTTAATTTATAATATTTATTAGAGCATAGATAGGGAGTGTTCATTTATATTTCTGAGTAGCGGCGTGGGGGGGAGGGGGTGGGAGGGTGTTGAGGTGGAGGGTTTGTTGGTTTAGGAGGGGGAAAGGGTGTAAAGAAGTCTCTTACCCTTATGCTGGGAGGTCCAGAAAGTGTATCTTTGATAGAAGGGCGGCTAAGAAAGTTGTGTTCAACAGCTGTGCAAAAAAAAGAAAAAGGAAAAAAAGGCCAATTAGTAGTATTATTATACATTGTAGCCACTATCTGTCTTTTCATTGGCTAAGAACCTACAGTTAATTCTGGGAATCAGCGCAACCTACAGATTATTCACTAATCTGCTGGCAGATTAGGGAATAATCTGTAGGTTGCGGGCGCAATGCATGATTTCCAAGAGCAACTTGGGAGGCATCTGAAAGCGAAGTAAATTCATGGCTCGTTGATTCCCTTCTTCAACCGAGCAAGAAATTGAAAAATTGCTGAAACAAAAACACTCGGAAAACAAAAGAAGGCTGACAAAAATTGCGAAGGAACTGTTCCACGAATATCTTACGGAAAAAAGCGTTTAGAAGCTGGAAGACAAGAAGGACACAAATGTTGAACTTGTTTGCCGTTATTTTGTTTACCTGTAAACAATGTATAATAAAACAATTATTAGATTCGGTTTTTGCGATATCCGGAATAATCAAGGTCTCAGTAAGTGTTACAGGGTTAAAAATTAACTTCAGTGCGTGGTCTCCACTCAGGCCAGTATCCCTGAATTCTTAGTGGCCCAGGCCAAAATAAAGTGGCCCTCAAATTTTCTCTGCTAACACAACAAAATTTTAAACTATTTTTACTCGAATAAATGCCTCACGGATGTTTCGGCCCGTGTTTTCTAGTAGGGTGTTCGACTGACACGCCAAAAGAAATTTGCTTGATCTTAACATTGTCTTGAAAGCTCACATTTGCCAGTGTACTGTCGAGAAATTGGTTAAATTGTTATAATAATAAAAACTTTGTTCGGTCTGTGTTGGGAATCATTCCTCTCATTCTTCCTTGCCCTATAGGTCAGAACCTATAAACTACAATATCACGATTCTCAGTTTCTTTCGAATGCTTTTGAATTCAGGTGAAAAGTAAGTCTTATATCGAGCAGTGTTGAGTGATTTTGCGGATATTCATGTTTGAAAACGTACCGCATCTCCTGTCAACAAAATCAAAATGGCTTCTACATATCGGAGTGATCTAAAAACTCGATCACGAACGGTTTGAATTTTGCACTTAAGAACGAAATTTTTACTACAATTGATGAACTTAGAGTTGAGGAAAGAAAGGAAAGAAAAGAAAGGTACTCCAAGGAAAAACATTTTATTTTATTGTTATTGTTATTCTTTTCGTACTTCTCAAATCGTAGTCGTCCTTCGGGCGATCAAACCTCAACTTTTAGTGGCCCTGGACACTTCTTAGTCACCACGGGCGACTGTGCAACCGCCAAGTTTTAACCCTGGTGTTATCAGCCTCAGCCTCCGGTTTCAGCTGGTAACAGTTACCTTGACCTTGATTATTCCGGATATCGCAAAAACCTCATCCAATAATTGTTTATTATTAAATAACAGAAAATTGCTGAGTCTACCGTTCTCGGTTTGCTGGAACTCAAAAAAAAAGAAAGAGAAAACATTTTCCTCCTTGGGAAATGTAATTTGCTAACTTAAGCCATGAATTTTAACCTTGAATTTCTGTTATTATTACCTGCACAGTATGAAATGATAATGTGTAGCTCCAGAAAATATCCATATCCCACCTCCATGGAAGGGATTTGCCCTATTACCCCCACCCCTCTGGAAATTCCAATTTAGCTTCATCTATTGCTTTAAATTTTTGGGCCGTTGAGACCCCACCACCCTCCCTGGAATTTCCAATCCCCTCTATGGGGGAGTGTGGATGTTTTCTGGAACTACATACATTGCTGTCAGCCATGTCATTTTGCATCTGCCAAGCAGCCTAGTGCACAAAACAAGTCTACCAGGAAATTTCTAAACCCAAAAAATGCCCAATTCACAAATCTCAAATCCAGAAAAGACCTTCCCACCTTCCTGCCTCTATTACACCTGAATATCCCCCCCCCCCTGCCACGGGATTAACTGGAGTTTGATAAAAGGAAAAGTTATAATGGCTGAATAAGATATCATGATGCATAATCTGAGGTGCACAACTTTTCAACTTAGCAGAGCTGGTACGTTTGTCTTAAATGCTGTAAGAGGCATCATTTCAAGATCTCTATGTTCAGGTGACAGTTCAAACGAGTGGCAAAATGTCCTGGATTATTGGTTTGGTCCAGGAGCACAAAGTAAGTGGTTTCATGGAGGACCACAAGTGGATGAGGAAATACGAAAAAAATTTGGATCCATGGTGAGTTCTTCTTCTTTCTTGGAAAAAATAAAAGATAAATAAATAAATAAATAAATAAATAAATTGGAATCGAAGTAGGAGAAATAGTAAAATAATAGAATTTAATTGGCACAATCCAAAAGAATTGCATAACATTCTGCCAGGCAACTGAGGCACAGAGGCAGGTACTGCTAGTAAGGAACGGGAGTAAGAGTAAATAGTGGATTAGAAGCTGGGAGTTGAGACCCCCACTAAGACTTTCTTAAGTGCAGTCCAATTTTTGAAATTTACACTTTAATTCTGCTAATAAGGCCACCTAATAATTAAACCACATGATTAATCACGACACTCACTGAGATTGTGGGCTTAACAAACGATGACCCTCAGACTTTCTCTTTCAATAAATAAATAAATGAATACATAAATAAAAAGTAAGAAAAAGTAGATGGAAATACTATTAAGGTGGTGGTATCAAACTCTTACTCTGTAGGCTTTGTAATTACTATAACTCTTCTACATCACAAGTCTTCCTCATAAATTTCAATTTTATCTAAGAACATACTTTAGATGAAGACTTTTAAGGTGATTCCATTCAACTGCATTGCGCATCCTTTCTGCGCATCATTTTTGCGTGATTAGCGGAACTTGGTAGGTTTTCTATGAAAACTGAGTTGTTTAGAGAAATAAATGGTCGTTTTCTCCTAATGGAGCACGGTGACCCCCATTTTTTATTGTATAAACTCAATCAGGACAGTGTTCCCAAAGCAAAATAAAAAAGTTAGCAAAAATCTATGATCAGATTTTGCACAGTTTAAAAAAATCCTACAAAAAAAGCCATTTAGAGGACTGCACATCAATCTACCTTCGTCACCTACTTTTTGAGTTTCCAGTAAATTTGAAGCTTTTTGGGCCATGTTTTGTACAACACAGATGGCTATACATATGTACAAAGTCAACCTATACATGAAATATCAATCTGCAGTTGAAATATTGAGCATATTGCCTTCGCGTTTTTATTGCCTGAAAATGCCTTTAAACACTGTATTCCTCAGCAGTATACCACTAAAACGAGCAAAGTGACCCCCCATTTTTATTGCAATTTTATACCCTACATGACTTGTTGAATATTTATGCCAAGCTTCATTACAAATCTATGACAGATTCTTTTTCCGGGGAATCACCTTAAATATGAGCATGATGGCATCTTGCAGGGCTTCTGAATTTTAATTAAATCATGAGGATCAATTTTTTTATAGCAGAACATTTAGGCAGGGGCAACTGATGACCTGTTGTGCTGATCCATTTTCGGCCTTCAGTTATTAGTCCACACCAAATTATTTATAACTTCTCCATTAATCCTGAGTGCTGTTTGCAAGGAATTTTTCCTTCACTTTTAAAAAACAACCACTGCTTCAAACCATTAGTGTATTTGTGTTTTGTTTTGGATACTGGTGACAGGTCTATGTAAACCAGTGATGGTGCTGTTATTTATTGCAGGTTGAAAAAGCCATCCAAGGTGATCTGGAAGATTGGGAGAATGAACCTAAGCCGTCACTAGCTTTGATCATACTGACTGATCAATTTACCAGGAGTATTTTCAGGGTAATCAGGTTTTGCATCATCATTTTAACCAGTAATGGATCCATAGCTGGACTGAAAATGTTTAGGGGCTCATTTCATTTAAGCCACTGTAAGTCTAAGGTAAAATGTAAGGTGTGATTCTGGAGATGACTTTGGGTGAGACTCACTCCTCTCACAAGTGCCCCTTGATGTGCACATTTGATCATCAATCATTTTCTTAGTTTTAAAAAATAGGCTTATACCCACCACTTTCCCCTCCTAGATCCACTCATTTTGACATCCTGATAGGTGTGACCATTAATGATTGATTTAAGTACAATCTGTTGTATGCTTTGTAAACAGAATACTGCCAAAGCTTTTTCTGGCGATACCAGGGCCAGGTCTATTGCTGGAAAGGTGAGTTGTTAGCTATATAGTTTTCAGTATTTTTCAACTCTGTTACTAATAAATCTACACTTTCCACTATAAATTGATATCAAAATTCAATCGTTTTGTGTTGCTTTAGTTTATTGAAGGAAAGACTCACAATCATTTGGAGCTTCCTTATGCTGAGAGAAGCTTTACATACCTGCCATTTGAACACAGTGAGAATGTAGAAGATCAGGTGAGAGAGTTTGAATTTAATTTAATATAAAAGTCTCTGGAGAAAGAGGAGTGGGGAATGAGGAAGAGAGTGAAGTTGATGATGAGGAGGAAGGAGGGGAAGAAAAAGGAGGGAGAGGGGAGGAGGGAAAGAGGGAGAAGGGGGATAGGCAAAGGACAGAAGGGGCAGGAGAAGGAGGGAGAGGAGAGGAAGAAGGGAGGGGAGTAGAAGAAGGAGGGAAGAGGCAGGAGAAGGAGGGAGAGGAGAGGAGGAAGGGAGGGGAGTAGAAGAAGGAGGGAAGGGGCAGGAGAAGGAGGGAGAGGAGAGGAGGAAGGGAGGGGAGTAGAAGAAGGAGGGAAGGGGCAGGAGAAGGAGGGAGAGGAGAGGAGGAAGGGAGGGGAGTAGAAGAAGGACAGAAGGGGCAGGAGAAGGAGGGAGAGGAGAGGAGGAGGGGAGGGGAGTAGAAGAATAGGCAAGAGGAGGAGGGACAGGAAAGGGAGGAGGAAGAGTATTGGAGAGGGAGGAGGAGGAGAACTATGATCAGGAGGATGGGTAGGAGAAGGAGGAGGGAGAGGAGAGGAAGGAAGGTGGGAAGGAGGTGGGGGAGAGGGAGAGGTGGGCGAGAACAATTTGGATGAGGAGAAGAAGGAGTAGAGAGGGGAGAAGGTTGCGAATTAGGCAGAGGAAGGGGAGAAACCCAGAATGAGCCAAGGAGGAGAAGGAGGAGGGAGCCGGAGTGGTGAGAGAGGAGGATGCTGGAGGAGGGAAAAGAGGGGAGAAAAAGGTGTCAATGTAAGTGTGATGATTGGCCGGAAAATAAAATGTCTTGAAGTGATGACTTCAAGGCATTTTAGACTCTAACTAGGGACTGTTGCAACAGTTTTTTTAATTGACTTGGGGTGTGGGGAGGGAATCAGCGAATTCCTTGTATGGCTCTAAGGGAGAAGCTTATTGTACAGTTAGTTTAAAATTTCTTTGTGGGGGGGGGGGGGAGGAGGGGATTCCTTAGCTCTGTGGTTTGTCTTGAATGTTAACCAAGTCTTTGAAACGGTAGTCTTGGACTTTCCCCTAAACTACGTTGTTATTACAAGCTGTGATTTTGAGATGGCAATACTGCATTATACTGCCCCCCTGGGGGGGGGGGGGTGGTACTCCCTATAGTGGGCTATACGGGGTGCCTTTTTAAGCTTGCAGTACACTAAAGGGTAGGGAAAGTTGTCATTTTAGTATAGGAAGGGTCACAAATTCGGCTCCAAAATGGAAGGGGCGGTAGCTAAAGCGAAGCGTATGAAAGGGTGCCAAATTTTGGCAGGAATGACAACGCGAAACACACGAAAACTTGCACCCTTTGAGCAACTTAGTCAAAAGGACTGAAAGCCCTTGAAAAATGTTGAGATTATAGGAAATTCTCTTGTTTTGGCTTATCCTTAAGGTATAAGAAAGGGGTGCAAATTTGCTTTAGGTATATGAAAAGGGTACCATTTCGATAAAAATTAGTATATTAAAGGGTAAGGATTCCGGGCGGAGCCTCCTTGTATAAAACATTATCGAGTACCCCCTCCCCTCCAGGGTTATACTGACGGCTAGTTGGAAGAAATATATTCCTTATTAAACCAGTATTGACACAGTTTCACCTTTTAAGGTCCACTCTTTTGAGGCTTTTTAGTTTTAGGGAGAGGGAGGGAAAAGTTCGTATTTTAGTGCATTGCGTTGCGTGGCTTGCGCACGAGTTACCTCAAGTATGCGACAGTGTCATGTTTTACTTCTTACTCCGCGCGTGTCTCCTGTTTTCAATTCAAACATTTTATTGTTAACTCTTTACAGGAATTGTCAGTGAACTTAAACTCAAAGTTGGTCGAAGACTTCAAGGGTACGGAATTTGAAGAGATGGCTAAGTTGAACCTGGAGTTTGCCGTAAGACACAAGGTAGGGAAGTTTACCTTTTAGTAAAGTCATTTTGGCATCAGTATGATCCGAAAAAAAATGAAAAAGAACAAAGGAAAGATAGAGAGAAATAAAGCGAGAGATAAAGAAAAAAAGAAGAAACGCAAGAAAACTCAAATTTGAGTGGTAAACGTTGAGTTCCGACTCGATGCTTCCCAAATCTCCTAATAAGGAAAAGATTTGACATTGGATTCCCACACAGTGAAACCTCGATTCAACGAACCTCTATATAACGAAGTCCTCGGTATAACGAACGATTTTTTTCAGCCCAGTAATAGTGTAATGTATGGAAAAGATATATCGATATAACGAGCCAATTTCCCCGGTCCCTTGGTACTTCGTTAAATCGAGGTTCCGCTGTACATAGTTAGAGTCGTAACGTCGTTAAAACCAAAAAGGACGTTCTGCAAAAGTTTATGTATGTTTGAGCGTTCCAGTTCTGCATTTATGAGAACTTTTTCCTTTTCGCAGGAAGTCATTGATATGTTTGGAAGATATCCGCAGCGGAACAAAGCTTTAGGAAGAGAAAACACGCCAGAGGAAGAGCAATTCCTAAAAAATATTCCTGATCGGTACAAGTGGTGATCATGGACACTGACAAGGCTACAAGAAATACAATACTCCGCTTACGTGTAGATCCTAGGTGACGCAATCTATTATTTGCTGCTATTAAGACAACAGAAGCCACTTCTTGTATGCGAACACACTTTCTCAAGTGATGAAGCACTCATCGATGAATCACGGAATTTCTTTTTTCAGTCAGTTGCATGCCACTATTTTTCAGACATCTTGTTTTCCACAACTTCTCCTGGGCGACACCCTTTTTGCTCATTTCGGAGAGTCGCTTACAATGTACCTGCCACTTAGTTACTAGTGGTAGAGGGCCGGACTTGAACTCACGGACTTCAACGCGTTGCTCGCATTTTCCTCGCCCCTGGGGGGCTCAGAAAAGAAGGGCAACTTGTTTTAAAAATATCCAAACGTATCATTTGTAATACACATACTCATACACAGGTTGTAAGTATATCAGTGTGAATTTGTTTGGGGAAATATTTAATATACCTTAAGTCTAGCCACCGTCAATTCGTCGCCATTTTGATGTTCCATGTTACAGTAACCGGAGGGAAAGGTGTAGAGGAAGCAAATTACACTCAAGTATAACTTTGCGGAAACCCGCCTCGATTAAGTGAAGGCGTCGAAGACTCGGCGAAAGCTTGATGAAGAATAAACTATTACACTTGTGACGGACTCTTTTCGCTTCTGTTACAAAAAAAAATCGTTGATTGAGTAACGAGAATTGACTTTGTGTGGCGTGGCGTGAAACGGGGAATGGGCGGGGCCGGCGGGGGGGGGGGGGGAAGGAGAGGAGGGTAACCTGGGATGTGTGCTTCGTCACCGGACCCGCCAGTGAAAATCTTCGTTTCCGAAATTTGCCGAGTTTGTAAATCGAGTTCCCGTTTCTAAATACGATTAACGACGGTGCCTCCTAATATAGAGGTAGATTTTAGCAAGGGTATTGGAATCCAGAAAGAAAAATATCGGTAACCACGCATGTTTCAGAGGTAATTTACCAACCATAATTCTGAAAAAGCGTTAAAATCCAAAGAATGTATGGCAATTTCTTTCCAAATTTAAGCTCAATTATCTGTGAAAAACGCGTGGTTACCCCCAATTTTCTTTTTGGATACTGATAGCCCTTGCTAACATTTGCTTTTTCCACATAGTCATAAACTGCGCAAAATAGTTGTTGTATTAGTGGGCAAACTCCTTAAGAAACCCGAATATCCCTAGATGTGCAGAACGTATGCGCGGTAACAAAAGGAGGCACCATCGTTAAAAAGCAACGCTGATGCAACGGTAGGGAAACTGAGTGTATATTTTAACCAATATTTCAAAAGGCACGGCCTTTGGCCATTTTTTATTCATTAGCGCCTATGTCACAAATGGAGGCTGGGTGCCCAGGGGCCTGGGAGCTGGTACCGCCAACCCAATGGAACACCCCATCCATAAGCCAGCCCTACCCGCAACTCAGCCACGAGCCCCGCCCGCCAAACCCAGCCCCAGCCCTAGCACCCGTCACACTAAGACAAGGAGTCCAGTAGAAAAACTCCACTGAGTAAAAGCTATGGGGAGAGGAGGGAGGGGGAGAAAAGCACTACAAAAAAAAAAAAGCGATAAATCTGCAATATCACAGACGCTGAGCAAAGTAAAACTACGAGCACGTGCGAAGGTGCACGCTTAAACCGTGCGAGCATATCGCTGACCACGCAACTGCCGGAGACCTAAGACAGTAAAGCACAACTGTAAACGCCAAACGCTAAAGAGCTGCTAGCGCTCCAACCAGTACGCCAAACAAAACGTTAACGCCACACCAACCACAGAGCTAGCTTGCTCCAAGTCATTAACTGAGTTAATTTACATTTAACCCAATTTAAACGAAATATTTCAGGTAAGAAGACCTTGAAAATGAACTATCTTATCTGCAAAACAAGATTCTGAATGTGACTTGTGCGTAAACTCGAAGTGTGAAATGCAGTTTTCGCCATGCCGAGACTGCAGGAATATTTCATAGAGGGAACCGACCGTTTAGCCGTAGAAAAAAGATACCTTACCCTGTATACTCATCCAGTAACCCTCCCAAGTTAGAAACGGGAACAATTAACTTTGCATGGACCACCGTAATAAAATAAAAGTGCCCGGATCCTGTATTAAAGGATCTAGCAGCAAAAACTAAAGAACCAAATACGATAAAAAAGCAACGCTGATTCAACGGTAGGGAAAGTGTGTGTATATTTTAACGTCCTCAGTTCTTCTTATGGGTCTCACAGGACTCTAAGGGCAAAAACGTTAAATTTAAACTACGGGTATACAATATGATACTAGAAATAACAACAGTTGTAATGTAAGCCGTTTTATGTACATAAAACGGCTTACATTACAACGTTAAAAAAACTGGCGTAAAAACTAAAAACGTTACGATTTGAAATTTGAAAAATAGAACATAAGCAGGATACGTGATAACTGAACATGAACACGGACCCGCAAAACGTCAGTCAAGAAAAAAAATGTAAATTTTAGTGCGTAAATTTAGTGAACTACAATTCCTGGCAAAAGAAGACGGTTTACTCTGATGACAGCGCTTTGGTCGACCTAGGCCGCATTTTTAATTTTGTCCTTTCTTGTAGAAAAAGTACTGGAAAGTTTTAAACAAATTATAATAAATTTCCATGTTGGCAGTTTTATCCACTTATTAGTATCTTAGTCGGGTAAATAAATGGGATATTTTCTGCATGTACAGTGGGCGTCAAGGCTAGCCACGCATATCAGAAGTTTTCTCCACCCTTTAATTTGAGGCGGCTATAAAATAAGCTAAACACTTCTACGGTTTTTTACCTGCGGGAATAAACATAAAACAAATGATAAACTTCAAAAAAAAGAAAGGTTTGTTTTAAAGAGATAGAAGAACAAGCACTTGTGAGCTAGGTAAAGAATGGTCGACTGACTTGTCGCGTAGTCAAGCTTCGTCGGTAAAATTGGACCGCAAACTGGCCGCACAGTAGACTGAAGTGCCAACTCTCTAAGGAGAACTTCTGGATATCAGATTCGTCCTGTTCAGCGGATTAGTTCAAAACGAAAAAATCGCTTGAGGCTCAAGCGATTTTACCTAACAGAGTGGATTGTGGCCTCAAGCCGATGTCCGCCTGAAATATTAATTTTTGGTTTCACGGAAGACGACAAATTTACCGCCCTCAACAAAAAGGTTAAATCGATACTTTACTGGGTTTCGGCAGTTCCCAGGGGCACCCAACGAGTAAAATTTAGCAAAATCCTTGAAATATCATTTTCTGCATTTTTAAATTGATCTAAATTGTTTCAGAGCTTTTTAAAGGCGTATTTGTGTAAGCTACAAATTGTTCTGTTCGGATTTTTTAGCTGAAAATTGAGGCCTTAGAACATTTTAGGAAACAGAATCCTATCCGCCGAATTTCCGAGCTGCTGATGGCTCTCCGAAAATGCTAGCTGACCTTTATACTTTTAAACGACATATTTGTCCCTCCGAAAACAATAATAGAAACTAATAAGTCATCTTCTTACGAAAGTACGACGTGGTGTTTCGCCACAGAAATCTCTAGCTTACACTGCAATTAACTTAAAAAACCTCAGGCGATTTTAGGCCTTCGGAACAGATATTCCCCCAAACGGTGCCCCTGAGTTCCCGTACATACATACATATAGCACCTTTATTTCACCCCGTAGTTCTGCGTCACACTTTCTGTAGAAACGTCTCACTCTTCTTTCGAGAAAGGAACGGCGGGGCGCGATAAGCTCCCTGGGTGTCACGCACGCAATGTCACACATATTGCACCCGCAAAGATGGCATCTATTGTGGTCCTTCAAAGAGTTCGAATAACGTTTATGAAGCCTTTAACGTCAATTAACTTCAAATCACGGTTAGTAATGAACAGAAAACGAGTTTCCAGAAATGAGTCAGCTTAGATTTTCTTTAAAAAAAGCTCCGTCTAATTCTAAAGTCGATGTTGCATGTTGTCCAGAAGGTTAAAGAAAGCTTATTAGTTGTAAACCTTTCTTGATTACATTGTTCTAAAAAAGAAAAAAGTGATGTAATTACTGAATGCGAATGACCAATTATAAACATGATAAATACGGCAAAGTCGGCTCCTGGATTAACATCCTCCACCCTTATGAGGAGGTTTCAATATTTAATTAGTTAGGGAGTTAATTCATAATTGATGAGGAGCCGCCGGCGTCGTCCGGAGAGGGTGGGGGGGGGGAGTTGTGGGGGTTTGCTGGTAAAGAGAGGGGAAGGGGGTGAAGAAGAGAAGTGTTTATATCCCTATTACTTTCTAGGGTATCTTTGATAGAATGGGGGCTAAGAAAGTTGTGCTCATACAGCTGTCCAAGGAAAAAGTGAAAAGGCCATTTACAAATTATATTATTAAATTATAAAATGACAGGAGTACGTTTGCTGACTGCTGACTCTACTATTCAGTCTGGTGAGACCTTTAAAAAGAAAGAGAAAAGTTTTCTGTGATTTGCTAAGTTAAGACGTGAGCCATGATTTTCCATTGTCATAATTAACTTGTGTCCAGAGTGAGAATTAATTGAGTTTTTAAGTTGCTGTGTAAATGTGTCATTTTGTATCTGCCAAGCAGATTCTCAGATGTCAATTTGTGGGTTGATTAATGGTCTGAATGTGGCTGCTTTGTAGGTGCTTTGATTTGCTGAAGTTGATCTTGCATCTTTTTCTATATTCTAAAGTCAGGCCCAGCCAGGGTTTTGGGTATATGGTATCTAGGGTGCTTTTTTTTACTAAGGTGTTGGTATTTTTTCAGGGGCGTAGCATGCGATTTTGAAGCTGTACGCACAATCGGATTAGAATATTTCGAGCGGCGGAGGCGCTTCCTTCTAGGGGGGGTCTGGGGGAGCATGAAATTTAGGGTCTCGGAAATGCCATTTCCTGCGTTTTCTGGGGGACATTTTCAATTAATACATACGTAGTAAAATGCAGTTTTTAGTCATCTGTCAGCCAACCGGATTAGTGTTTACGGTGAGGCTACAGCATGACAAAAAAGGGTGAGACGTCTACCCTTCAAATGGGTAAACTCTGTTATTACACAGTCAATGTCAATGTCCTTGTGCTTATGGATGTGCAAAATTACAAGGGAGTTCAATCTCTCCTCACTTTTGGTACTTCGGAGAGGAGTTTTCAGCCTCTAATTCATACTACTAAAGCTACGTTCAGCATGTGCAGTGCATGTTGAGACAGTATATGTTAACAGTGTTCCAAGTGCAATATTTACTCTGGGATAAAAGTGGGGGTTTGCGTGGTCACGTTGAAGTAATCTGGAATAATTTTTTTTTTGATTTTCGAGCGTTACAAATTCACAGCGATGTTAGCGGTCTGTCAGTGCACCACGTTGTAATACGTGTAACAACAAGCCAGTAATCACGCTCTTTCTAGCAGTTTCTTGGGACCCTCAGACCTCTTTATCTTCACACTGACTTCAAATGCCTTACATGTTCATATGTTCCCAATCTCAGTTGGGGACAATTGATTTCTGAAGCCATACGGCGTGGTATTACCTCTCCCTTAACAGTGAAAGACTGGTAGGCCTGACACTGAGGGAGAGGGTAGGTGGCGCATTTATTGACTGTTTACACTTTCCATTCATAATGGGATAATGGAAAATTTTACATAACATTGCATCACTATAATCTGAAAAAACATATCAAATCAGCCAATTTAAATAAAAACACCTTCAGGCAATTATAGGAATATATTTTTCTCAGATTTCAGCTGTATGCCCGTGCGTACGTGCGTATATGGACGCTACGCCCCTGTTTTTTTGCTAAAATTTTCAGGTAAAGGGTATTCTGTACAAATTACAGCAATTTAAGGTATTTGTTATCGGCGCTTTTGCATTTTTAAGGTATATTGCTATCCCAGGGGAAAGAAATGAGGTATATTGGTATCCCACTACCCCCCTGGCCAGGCCTGTGAAGTGAACCTGAATATTATGGCATAATATATAATATGCGCTATGTGAATCCATATTGCCCTGAGTGTCTGTCTTAATTACTATGCAAATGGGTAAATCGGAGGGGATAATGTAAACAGAAATGTTATAACAGCATAGTTGTCAGATGTATATTGTGATGTGCACAATTTTTCATTTCAGGAGAGCTGGTACATGTGCCTTTAATGGTGTAAGAATGATAATTTCAAGGTCTCTATGTTCAGGTGGCAGTTCAAATGAGTGGCAAAATGTCCTGGATTATTGGTTTGGTCCAGGAGCACAAAGCAAGTGGTGCAATGCAGGACCACAAGTGGATGAGGAAATACGGAAAAAATTTGGATTCATGGTGAGTGTTTTTACATTCTTGGACTGCTGCAGGGTAAGAGAATCCAGGAGAAGAGGAGGGGTGCACTCTCACCTTGCAGGAGAAATATTTGGCATTTGTAACACAGCAGGAATTAAAGTAGTAGAGGCAGCAACTGCAAGTAAGGAATGGAAGTATTAGAGTATAGTAAAGTGTGGATTTAAGAAGCTGGGGGTTCAGACCTCCCATTAGCCTTTCTTTAGTCCAGTCCAATAGTTGAAATTTACACCTTATAAACTTCAGGTACCCTAATGCCACCCAGTAAACCACGTGATTAATCATGGCTTTCACTGAGATTTAGGGTGTAACCTAATGATGGCACCTTTTCTTTAGCATGTTAGAATCCTCAGATTTTCTCTTGTAAAAAATAAATAAATAAATAAATAAATAATAAAAAATAGGGGGAAATAGTATTAAGATGGTGATGTCAAGCTCTTACTCGGTTGTAATAATTTAAGAACCCATGCACATGATCTCTTCCTTAATAAATTTCGTTTATGAACATAGATGAAAATTTATATGATTATGATGGTATTTTGCAGGGCTTCTTAATTTTAATTGAAAATTTTTAGAAAGGGGCAACTGATGACCTGTCGTGCTGGTCCATGTTTTAGGCCTTCAGTATAAGTCCATTCCAAATTTATAAATTTTTATTCTAATTTTGAGTACTGTTCAGAAGGAATTTTTCTTTCACCTTTAAAATCTACTTTAAACCTTTAGTGCATTTGTGTTTTTAGTTTTGGATACTGGTGACAGGTCTTTGTAAACCAGTGCTGGTGCTATTATTTATTGCAGGTTGAGAAAGCCATCCAAGGTGATCTGAAAGAGTGGGAGGATGAACCTAAGCCATCACTAGCTTTGATCATACTGACTGATCAATTTACCAGGAATATTTTCAGGGTAATCAAATTTTTACTTCACCATTTTAAACAGTAGTTGATCCTGGGCTGGACTGAAAATGTTTTGGGGCTCTCTTCATTTAGCGACCATAAGTCTGGGGTAAAATGTAAGGTGTGATTTTGGAGATGACTTTGGGTGAGACTGATTCCTCTCACAAGTGCCCCATGATGTGCACATTTAATTCTCAATCATTTTCCTAGTTTTAAAAATTAGGCTTATACCCACCCCTCTCTTCTCCTAGATCCACCCCTTTTGACATCCTGGTAGGGGTGGCCATTAATAATTGATTTAGTTGCAATCTGTTGTATGCTTTGTAATTATACAGAATACTGCCAAAGCTTTTTCTGGAGATTCCAGGGCCAGGTCTATTGCTGGAAAGGTGAGTTGTTAGCTATATTTATTTTTTAGTATTTTTTAAACTTTCTTACTAATAAATCTACACTGTCTACTACAATTATTGTTATCAAAAGTCAATTATTTTGTGTTGCTTTAGTTTATTGAGAGAAAGACTCACAATCATTTGGAGCTTCCTTATGCTGAGAGAAGCTTTACGTACCTGCCATTTGAACATAGTGAGAATGTGGAAGATCAGGTGAGAGGGTTTGAATTTAAGTTAATAAGGGAAAAGTCTCTGGAGAAAGAGGATTTAGAGAGTGAGGTTGATGATGAGGAGGAGGGAGGGGAAGAAGAAAGAGGGAGAGAGGAGGAGGGAAAGAGGGAGGAGGAGGGATAGGCAAAGGAGGAAAGGGGCAGGAGAAGGAGGAAGAGGAGAGGAGGAAGGGAGGGGAGTAGAAGAAGGACGGAAGGGGCAGGAGAAGGAGAAAGAGGAGAGGAGGAAGGGAGGGGAGTGGAAGAAGGACAGAAGGGGCAGGAGAAGGAGGAAGAGGAGAGGAAGAGGGGAGGCGAGTAGAAGAATAGGGAAGAGGAAGAGGAACAGGAAAGGGAGGAGGAGGAGGGGAAGAAGGAAGAGTGATGGAGAAGGAGGAGGAAGAAACCCATGATCAGGAGGATGGGTAGGAGAAGGAGGAGGGAGAGGAGAGGAAGGAAGGTGGGAGGAGGTGGGGGGGAGGGAGAGGTGGGCGAGAACAATTCGGAGGAGGAGAAGAAGGAGCAGAGAGGGGAGAAGGATCCGAGGAGGGAAGAAACCAAGAGTGAGCCAAGGAGAGGAAGGAGGAGGGTTCCGGAGGGTGGAGGAGGATGCCAGAGGAGGGAAAAGGGGGGTAAAGTGTGATGATCGGAAAATAAAATGTCTTGAAGTTATGTTGAAGTGATGACTTCAAGGCATCATAGGCTCTGGCTAGGAACTGTCCCAACAGTTTGTTTTTAATTGATTTGGGATTGGGGAGGGAATCAGCGAATTCCTTATATGGAGCTAAGGGAGAAGCTTATCGTACCGGGCTATCAGGATTTGCATTTTTTGTGAGTACAGTTAGTTAATTTTTTCTTGGGGGGTGGGGGATGGGGGCGGGAGGGATTTCGTAGCTCTGTGGTTTTTCTCGGAACGTTAACCGAGTCTTTGAAACGGTAGTCTTGGTCTTTCCCCTAAACTACCTTGTTAATACAAACTAATTGTACTAATAAATTGTGATTTTGGGACGGCAATACTTTATTATACTGATGGCTAGTTGGAAGAAAATATATTCCTCATTTGGTCAATTTTGGCTTTAACTCGGTGTAGTAATAAGAACCTGTGAAACTCACGGATGACGTAAAACAAAGGAAACAAAAACATTTTAAACAACACCGTACAGCAAAACAAAAGCTAACAAACAAAGAACATCTTGTCAGGTTCTTACACCGAGGTAAACCCCCAATTTTTCGCCATTTGACGTCCGCCCTTTTCAGGCTTTTTAGTTTTAGGGAGAGGAAAGAAAAAAGTTCGTATTTCAGTGCATTGCATGGCTTGCACACGAGTTACCTAAAGTGTGCAATTATGATGTTCTACGACTTACTCCGCGCCCGTCCTCAGTTTTCTAGTTCCAAAACATTTTAACGTTATCTCTTGAAAGGAATTGTCAGTGAACTTATACTCCAAGTTGGTCGAAGACTTCAAGGGTACGGAATTTGAAGAAATAGCCAAGATAAACCTGGAGTTTGCCATAAGACACAAGGTAGAGTAGTTCACCTTTTGAGTAAAGACATTTTGTCATCGGTATGTTCCGGCCGAAACAAATGAAAAAGACAAAAAAAGGGAGAGAAGAAACGAAAGAAATAAAAGTCCTGCATTCCTCAAATTTGAGTGGTAAACGTTTAGTTCCGACTTGATACCTCCCAAATCTCATAACAAGGAAAACATTTGACACTGGATTCCCATACACAGTTAGGATTCGTAGCGTCGATTTTAAAACTAAAAAGGACATTTCAAAAGTCGATATATGTTTGAGCGTTCCTGTTCTGCCTCTTATGAGAATATTTTCGTTTCGCAGGAGGTCATAAATATGTTCGGAAGATATCCGCAGCGGAACAAAGCTTTAGGAAGAGAAAACACGCCAGAGGAAGAGCAATTCCTAAAGAATATTCCTGATCGGTACAAGTGGTGACCATGGACACCGACAACACTTCAAGGAATACAATACTCTGCTCACGTGTAGAAATCCATTATTTGCTGCTATTAAGACAGTAACCTCTCGTAAGGTCTTAAAATTGTGCAACTCCGCATGACCCCTTTCGGGTAGCAGAACATGGAACTTTTCTTTATGGTCTTCATGCAGTGACTGGCTGGAGGTTTGTCCAGACTCCGTTGCCAGGAAGAATGACGCTAGAATACTAAAGGCACTGTTACTTGTCTCGCAATTTTGTTGCGGTACCAGTTGCACGAAAAACTGCCCAGTGTAACCTACCCTGAAATGAACATGTCTCGCAACTTTTTTGGTACCGCAATCGTTGCGAGAAGTACAAGTCACTTGTACTTTTCGCAACGATCCCCGCAACGCTGCAACGAATTTTTCCAGCGTTGCGTAGAGGTGTTACATTAGGCAATGTTGCGTGCAACTTGTCTCGCAGTGGTGCAACAAAACTGCGGGACAAGTTGCAAGAAAAATTGCGTGGTGTAACAGAGCCTTAAATGTTTTAAGGAGCTGTTACACCTGCAGGCAACCTTTTTTGCAACTTGTCTCGCAACTTTGTTGCGATCCAGTGTGACATCGCCTGAAATGAACATGTCTCGCAACTTTTCTGTTGCTGCAATCGTCCGGCTAGAAATGGAAGTCGGTTCTACTTTTCGCAACGATCCTCGCAACACTGCAACGGATTTTTCCAGCGTTGCATAGAGGTGTTACACTAAGTAGTGTTGCGCGCAACTTGTCTCGCAACAGCGCAACTGCAAAATTGCGACACAAGTTGCAAGAAAAATTGCCTAGTGTAAAATAAGTTTACAATTAGCTACAATTCCGGACACATTTGTTGAAACGTTGTCATTTATTTATTTATTGCTTTACTTGCTCACTATTGTAAACTGATTTATCAGTAACGAGTTTAGTTTCGGTTTTCACTAATATTTGGACGGAATCTCGAATCACGGTCTTTAACATAAGGAGATCACGCGTCAAGCTAGACCACAAATTCACGAATAACGGCAATATTTGAGCTGCTTTCACGTGTCACGCGCTAATTTTTGCTCAAAATACGCGTCACACATAACGCCTTTACCACCCTGTGCTCGCAGTTTACAGAAAAAATGACGAGTATCGTCTTGTTTTAAAATGACTTGAAATGTGTCATAACTGTTAAAATAGAGAAGGATGGGAATCCCGGTAATAGATTCAAGAAGATAGTTATACGCAACAATTCTCAATAAAAAAGCCTTACCTTATTTCCATGGTGTGTTTCTTGCTTCTGGTGTGGTTATTTTGCTGATTTATCGCGATTTCTTTAATTCCCGTGATTCTACTCTTCTCCGCTTTAGGAGTGGAAACACGGGAATTAAAGAAATCGCTTACATGTAAATCGCGATAAATCAGCAAAATAACCATACCAGAAGCAAGAAACACACCGTGAAAATAAGGTAAGGCTTTTTTTAAAATTAAGAATTGTTGCCATCCAACTATCTTCTTGCATCTATTACCTGGGTTCCTATACAAATCCTTATATTTGCAACCATGTTGTACAGTTGCGTAATCAACACGCTGACCCTCACACTGAGCTTGGTGTGCCTGTGCTCAAACTGGAAGATGTTTGAAAAGTCGCAGCAGGTCACTTTTCGCGTGAAAACACGCGCGAAGGAAAACATAGGAGCAGGGGAAATTATTGCCCCCGCAGGGATTGTCTCTGTGAAAAATCTTGCTTGTTATGTAAGAAATGCGTCCAAGAAATTAAGCGCATTTTGTATCAAAAGTTATGTTTGTCGTGGCTTTGTTTACATTGCGTATGTGGAAATTATTTCCATGTCGCGGGAAGTTGCTCTCCCGCATTTTAGTGCAATTTCCCCATGAACTTACCACTACTATGTTTTTCTAATAAAGAACTTAGATTATCGAAAGAAAAAAGTTTTCTTTCAGCAATATAGGGCGAACAAATCGTTCACCACGCATTACTGTTTATATTTTAAGGCACGCGACTCACGCAATTAACTTCACCTTTATTCTCTTGCTACTTATTCCTGTTCAAATTTGTCCCTCATTCAATTAATGGGTTCGACTAATTTGCACCTAAACAATACCCAAATACAAAGAAGTTCCATGGTTAACAGAAAAACTGAGAGCTCATTTGCATTAGTGATCAACGCGTTTCAATTTGCGCGATTCCGTAATGTCAGTGAAATCTCTTAGCACTGGACTGAGTGCTAATCTACACTTGGCCTGCTTCTGCAGAAACAATCTAGAATCAATAAATACATTCACCAAAATTCCCAACAGCGGGGGCAGCTGTAGTGTCCACTATTACTAGTAATAAAAAGAAGGCGAGGATCCGTGAGCAGCACGACCGGAAGCGTTGATGAAGTAATTGGTGCACAGGCTGCCCAAGCTCAAGATAAGAGACCTACGCCACGAACGTAACTCTAGTGTATCGGCGTATAAGGTGGTGTTGTGTTACAACGGTTTGAATTTGAATTACAAAGGTTTGTATGGGAAGACAATGGATTTGTTTTCAATGGTAGAAATTAAGCGCATGCACATTGATTGTGGCAATGGAAATTGATCCCCGAACAGTAGAAGCCTTTTTGTCCTTTCCTGACGAGGACGAAACTTGGACACAGAGTCGCGTTTTACAAAGTCTTAACTTTGGGAGCTCATAGCATCACAAAGAAGCACAATCTATCAAACCAAAAACAACCTTGTTGCACTTCCACCATTCCCCAAGCTCTCTCTTAAGTTTCAACGGAATTGGCTCCCAAACGTTCAAGATGTAATTTTATTTAACGTAAGACTTCCACCCAAATTTTGCCTTTATAACTTCATGAGCAGCTTGTCACCCTCGGCCTTAAGGATCAGTTTCTGATATGAAACAAAAAAACTTTCAAACTGACGTCGGTTTTTGGCGCTGTGTCGACTAAACAGCGACAATTTTGGATTGCAACAGTACTGTAAGTCTAGTTTCTCCTCGTTGCTTCTTTACTTTCATAAAACAGGAATTAAAATAATAATAATAATAATAATAATAATAATTTTTTTTTAAAATTAAAATATAACAATAATAATAATAATAATAATAATAATAATAATAATAATAATAATAATAATAATAATGTCATGTTTAGTGTGAGCCCTATCTTGGCGGAAAACGTTTTGCGATTGCCTGCGGATGTGGTAATTAATGAAAGCTAGACCAGGTGTAGCTGAGGGAAACTGAAATGTGTTTTTATCCACAACAGAGTGATTATAAAGAAAACTCAAGATAATTACAAATAGAAAATAATAATAATAATAATAATAATAATAATAATAATAAAAAGCATAAAAAGCAAAGACAAGAGAGAATAAAGATAAGAGAGTCCATTCCACATACGTGCCTACTGGGTAGGTTATCCTGGCACTTATTTGGGTGACAATGTTGACTTTGATATAACTGATTTCAACGCTTTATAAGAGTTTCTATAGAATAAGACTTTTTAGGGAGTTTAAAGAGGGGTAGCATAGATTTCTATGGCATGAAGGACTTTACAGAAAGACACCAAGAACCAAGCTCAAAATGTCTATGAAACGTCTCTCAAAGCGCTGATATTGTTAGCGACTGATATTGCAACCAGCTGAGTTTATGATAATCGTAAGTATATCGGGCTGCGATGTCTGCAACCTGCGAGAGTCACGTTAGATTCATTATTAAGTAAACATATAAAAGTAGCTGAGTAATTGTAAAATAACAGCCGGCTGTAGTTGATCCAAAGATGACTGAAGACGGAAATTTTATGAAATAGGGCAAGTATGGGAAACGAACTCTCTTCCTAGAAAGGAAAAAGAAGGGCCTTCTTTCTTACTTTGAATTCGTAAGCTGCAAATTCGTAAGCTGAGATACAAACCAACAAATTTTCAGGGCAGTGTGAATACATGTTTTAAGCCCATTTGATAGAACCATCGGTAGAACAATTGATTGATTGACCAAGCCAGAATTCTAAGAAAATAACGTGATAAACGAACAATAACACAAAACTATTAAGAGGAATGAGAATAAAGAATAAAGAAAATAAAGAAAGAAAGATGGTAATATTTTCACGATCATGTTCCGACTTGAACTGGGAAGAAAAACAAGGCGGTTTGTTTCGAAGAAAAAACATACATCTGTTACATCTTCTTGTAAAAAGCGATATAACATAATCGTCTTTCACGCCAATTTTTCACTTCATAAGAAGGGCAAAAAAAGGTGCTTTAAAAATCCTTAGTGGGAATTTAAATGGCAGATGTTGTAAAGGTACAACAGGTGAATCGGACGATGTAGTAAAATACGCCAAAGAAGAAAAGGAAGCAATAACACGGCAAAACTAGAAAAAATTGACAAAAATTGTCTTCTTTAATACGCTGATAGTAAAACAGAAATAGTGCGCTTCATGCTTGTGAGGTGAAGGAGAATCTAATAAACGAATTCCACGTAAATGCGTGATGAGCTCACTGGAGAGAATTCAGAGGTCCGTCTTTCAAGAAAGTTTCAATTGGAAAACAAAGGAAATCACATAACAGCCACATTCTAAAGGATTAGTTTCTTATTTGGTGAAAAAAACGCAGTTTATTTCGAAGGTAACGTTTGTTTGCCTGTTCTCACGTTATCGTTCTAAAATAATCACTGTGACACTGCAGAGTCATCTAAACATACGAATACAGCCCACGCTCAGGCACCTTAAGGCATAGTTAGAGCCTAATTTGCATAAAATCTACTCAACTGCGGATCATAACTATGGGCTATTTTATGATGACCCGGCTAAATAATAGCATGTAAAAGAATGACACCCCAAAAGATTTCATTCTATTTCATTTTACATTCCCCATTTCACTCTGAAAATTTTAACCGTTTAATATCAAGCCTTTATTGGTCTCGTGAAGCATATGATTGACACTTGAATTCAAAACTAAGTTAAGGTCATCAGGTTTTTCACAGTTGTCAAGTTCGAGATTTTTCGACAAACCTCCGCAGAGTTATGACATTTGGATAGATTTTAAGCAAATTTGGCCCAAACCATATGGCTTGAGCGTATTTCAATTTATTTTTCTTCAATTTCTACAACTTTCTACAATGACAACCCACTGAAGTAAGAAAACGAGGACGATATTACTGTCTATTAAATTAATACACTTGACTCCCGGTAATTCGAACCCTAGGTAACTCGAAGCTCGCGAACCAGAATTGATTTCCCCTCGATTTGCTCCACAATATACTGTAATCTAACCCTCAATAACTCGGACCTTCCGCAATCTCGAACTGAAATCCTCTTCCCTTCAGGTCATTTCTTTATAATTTTACCCTCGATAACTCGAACCTCGTTTGTCAAAGTGTAATGAGACAAAACATACTCCAAAACACTGAATTTATTTTAAATCAATTTTCGAAATATTGAGCAGCACTGTAGTTTTGAAGTGTTTAATTTTCCTTCGTGTAGTTTTCTTTAGTTTCCTGGTGTTTTGGTACACAAAACGCGTCAGTTCTTCCTGTGAGAATACATGTGATAAGTGGTGCCAGCGGGAATCCTATCCCCCGATAACTCGCTCGAACTCCCGATAACTCGAACCTCTTTTGATTTCCCTTGAAGGTTCGAGTTATCGGGAGTCAACTGTAGTCTGTGTTATTATCGCTCAGGTAACATGTTTTGCATGTCAGATGTATGAGTCCTACTTAAAGAGCAGGTTATTAATGATTTCCAGCAGGCGAGGTTTCTGTTTTAGAAAGCCGTTAGACCAGGTGTATATGTCTTAAGGGAAGTGTTTCCGGCATCGAACACCGACAACGAAAAACAAGAGTGTATATCAGAGAAAGATACAAATAAAGAGAAAACAAGTGCACCAAACTGGATCATTTTAGGTAGAAAATCAATAAGTAAGATATTTTCTCAATGCTTTTATTGCCTCATTGCCTTATGAATTACATTCTGCGGTGAATCTTTATAGTATGGCTTCTAAGTAAAGACATTAATGAGTAGAATTTTCAGAATAACAAGAAAACGACTGTACAGACAAAGAACGGCTGGAAACCCGTTCAACGTCTCTCTTATATGTTTCAGTATACAGGAAAGTTTAAAAGAGCGGTTGAAAACCTTTTAACAAAGTTTCTCAAATGTTCATACTCTGAATAACAACATTACAGGCCAATACTGGCATATTTACACTTCTTTGGAGGTTATACTATTGTTTTATTTTACAAGTACCTGGTTTGTACAGTAGTATTTTTCGTTGATCATCTATTAGTTACTTAACTTTCTTACTCTCATAGTGAAGCAGATTTGCTTCAGTGCTCTCTACATTTCGTTTATTAATGAAGGAGAAAAGATTACAAACATAGTAATTTTTCATAATCATAACTTTTACGGATGGGAGTTCCTCGGCCGTTCGCTATGTTTCATTGTGATGGAATTTTTTAATTAACTCGATCCTGCACTGTGTTAAAACACTTTAGGAGTCTTTTAAGTCCCTGACGATAATTGTCACTAAAAATAAAACAGATACAAGGGTTGATGGCACAATTCGAGAGAGCCATAAAGAAAGTGATAGAGAAATAGAGAGAAATGCTACAAGGCAAGTCTCGTCCAAAGAGTGATAGTAAGAAGATAATACTCCACGGTAACCAGCACAGTACAAACCCTACCACGATAGCAATGGCCATCTTTAGCACGTTTCTGTTTCTTTTGGTGCGTTGTTGCTCAGCGATGACCGACTGCTCTCCTGGAATCTTCTGTTTCTTGAGCTTGACAACGATGACGGAGTAAAGTACGACCAACAAGGCGACAGGGACATAAAAAAATACAACAAAAATGGCTAGAATGTAATTTACAAACCATTCATCCCATTGTATGAAGCAAGACACCTTTCCATTAACGTGTTTAACCAGTTTCGTGGCGACTAAATATGGCGAGGTGGCAGCCATCGCGACGATCCAAGTGGCAAGAAGGAAGAAGGGGCACAGCTTTGAACTGATGAGTGGAGAACGGAGAGGAAATACCACAGCTCCAAATCGGTCCACTGCTATCAAAACCAGGCTCTGAATAGACACATCAGTGGAGACATCCGTTATGATGTGGACCAGCTTACACAAGGCCTGACCAAGAGGACCACTGATAAGCCACTGATTCTCCACGTACAACTGTGTTAGCTCCTTTGGAAGCCAAAATATTGTAAACAGCAAGTCGGAGATGGCCATGTTGACGATAAAATAATTGATTGGTTTTCTCAATGTTTGCGTTTTATACACAACTATTCCTATAAAGGAATTCCCGACCAGCGAAAAAACAAGGATCAGGCAGTAAGAAAAGATTTCTGTTGTTGGATTTAGTGAGATGGAGCAGCTTGATCCATTCACCGTTGTATTCATGTTTGACGACTAGTAGTAAAGCGGGCTCGTTTGGCAGATTTCCTGGCTCCTGATTGGTCGAGAGCGATCACGTGACCAGAGGATGACGTCATATCATTTCCGGTGCGGGAAACCACTGACCAGTGGTCAAAAGAGGATCGCGGGCTCATGGGAACCGGAAGTCACGTGGTTTGAGATGAGAAACCGCTGACCAGGGTGAAAAAAGGATCGTGGGCTCAAGGTGGGTAAAAACCGCTGACCAGTGGAAAAAATCGATGGTGGGCTCAAGGTGGGTGAAAACCGCGGAGAAAACGCGGGCTCAAAGTCCAAAGTCCAATTTGGGGAAGAGGGGTGGTCCTTTGAAAACAACACCAAATAAAAAAATAAAGGATATTTTATTAAAATTTGTTTTTTACAATAACTGTGGTTTTCCTGAGTGTTCGAGCGATGAAGTAAGCAGAGAAACTTCCCCTGCAAGTGACGAGAGCCTGCAAGAGAGCAATCACTTCCGACTTAACAGCGAAGGACACACCCAGCTTGTTCCTTTTGATAATATGAGTTCCTATTTAATAATATGAGTGTTCCTTTTGATAATACGAGTGTTCCTTTTTGATGAGTTCCTTTTGATAATATGAGTTCCTTTTTGATAATATGAGTTCCTATTTAATAATATGAGTGTTCCTTTGATAATACGAGTGTTCCTTTTTTGATGAGTTCCTTTTGATAATATGAGTGTTCCTTTGATAATACGAGTGTTCCTATTTCATAATGAGCATTCCTTTCTGTTTCTGCAAAACCTTCCACCATTCAGCCTTCACCAGTTTTTTGGACGAAGATTCCATGGATATTCGACCATGACCATCTTGACAACCAACAAACGAGAGCCTGCAAGAGAGGGATCACGTGACCAGAGGAGTTCGAAGCGGGCGGAAGGGTTCCTTTTGGAGGAGTTCCTTTTTGATAATATGAGTTCCTATTTAATAATATGAGTGTTCCTTTGATAATACGAGTGCATGCCACCAGAAGAAAGAGACCGAACTCCAACTGAGTCATCTGGTCATGACCTCTGACGAAGACGATATGGCGGGGCCAAGCGGCCTTAGCCACGATGAAATGATCTCCTTGCTTGGACTAGAGATGAAGGAATAATCAGATCATCGATGAGTGTGAAAACATGAAATGAGACGGTGGTTTTTATAGAGAAATCAAAGGGTCCCATGGGAAGGAAGGGGCCAATGAAAAGGAGGTCCCATGATACTTTGGGAGGGGACGGGGACGAGGAGGGGGGACCCCCCTCCCCCCTCCTTAGATAGACCATCAGGCATTGCGCGGATCGGGGTATATAAGTCAAGGGAGGCCCCAGGACGCCATTCCTAGCTTTGAGTTCAGTCTCTGTGACTTATGCCAGTTGAGGAAAGCAGAAATGTCGGAAACGAGAAGGCCCTTGGGTTCCATGTGCTGTGAAATGAATGTGGGAGGAGAGGAGGTGTTGAGGAGACGTGTTGGCCCTGAGCGAACGCCAGTGGAACGCCATACGATGCGTATGTATGAAATGCGACAAGAAGCGTGGCGGGGTCTGACCCGGGAGCGCGTGGCCGCCTTTCTTCGTTTGTTTGTGCTCTGTTTCGTGGAACTTGAAAATGGCCTGCCACTCCACCCTATCACCTATAGGATGTTAAAGAAAAAGTTGGTGAGAAGGGTCATCCCATGGATCCATTTTCGTTTGGTTTACACCATGGAGGAGAGGTGGTGGCCCATTACCTTGGGACAGTTTAGAGAAGTGAATGGTTACTTGGCGGACCACCTGCCGCGGATCCACAAGGACGACGCATGGGATGCCATTCGGTATTTTTACGAGGAAGTGGTGAGACAGCGGGAGGAGTATAAACGGATGGAGCAGTTGGAGAGGGAGGCCACGGAGAGTGTACGACGTTGTTTAGAACATTGAACATTTTTTATTCCTGTTGAGTTTTTTATTGTGAGTCAAGACAACTGTGAGTCAAGAGACATTATTTATGACCAAGTGCAAAACCAGTGATGTCAGTTTTTTAAAATTTTTAATTAAAAAGAAGAGTTGATGTTTTTTACAAAGGGTGGTCTGTGTTCTTTTGCCACGCGGGCGTTCCTATGTACAATTGGAAAAAACTACAATTGGAAAAAAGTAAAAACTAAAAAAGGACTATGTACAAATTCCAAAAGTAAAAACTAAAACCATTACAAATGAAAGTCTTCCAGTTCCATACGTAATTGATCAATGTTCTCGGGGAGACAGAAGGTGCGGTTGAACAAGGCTTGAATTTCGGCTCGGGTTTTCTCGTCCACGTCCCGGGATCCTACCACGGCACTGCTTTGATGAAGGGTGGGTTTTTTGGGGCCCCAAGGGACAAATTGACTGCCAGTGACTAGGGTGGCGGCATTCTCGTTGACTTGGTAGTAATGGTCCGAGCGGTACCACGTTTGACTGGGAATGTCAAAGAGATAGACGGGTTTGCCTAAATCCATGGCCAATTGCACGGTCCAACCGGTACCCCCTTTCACGCGTTTATGATCCGGTTCCAAGATGCCAAAGGCATAGATGGTATGGGCTTTCTTGGCCAATTGATAATTGCGTTGCAGCAATTGCAGGGTGTAAAAATGACTGGGCATTTTTTTGCCTAGTTTCTCCGCTGCCTGGTGAAGATGGGGATTGGCCAACATCAGCACTTCCACCGTAGAAGGGGTGATGAACGTGGCTCGAGGATGGTTCGGTGGGACCAGGACTTCGAGTTGCATCCCAAAGTGTTTGGCCTGTTCTTCGACGAGGGCATCCGTACCCTTGGCTCCCCCGGTGTAGACCACATGTCCATGACCCACTTGCAGTTCCAAGGCACCGAGATCTTGTTCTCCGATCATGATGTCTGGGGGCATGGCTTGGGAGAATGACGATCGAGAGACCAAAGGACCCTCTTAAATAGGAACACCTGACCAATGGGAAGACAAGAGGTCCTTATAAGGTCATAACAAGCTGACCAATGGGACGAGGAGGCGTCCTTATAAGGTCATAACAAGCTGACCAATGAGAGCGTAGGGGTATGGGTATAAAAAGGCCTCGGTGGTAGGGGTGAAAATCGTGAGCACGATGTCAGTTGATCGGAAGAGAAAGCCAAGCGACCTTCCTTCGGGGAAGAAGAAGAAGAAGACTATTCAAACGATGACGCCCGTGGACTGTGATCCGGTGGTAGGGGAGGTGGTGGAAGATACCCGAGCGGCGGTGGAAGATTCACTCTGATGACCGTGTATGACAATGAGGTGGGCCATCATGAAATCAAAGACAACAAGGAAAAGGTGGACTATATGGTATGCCCTTGCCATGACGTGCGTTTGGAGGCCCGAGAATCTCAAAAGGGATGGAAGTATGTGAAATGTCCCATGCAACCCTGTTTGCTATTTTGTGGTCAAGATCAAGCCCTGGAGTATATGAAAGCCGTGTATAGTCAACCTCATGTAGAAGTGTTGGACATGTGGACTTGTTTGCAATGCTTTTGCCGTGAACCCGCCACGCTGCAACAGAGCCATTCGACCCAGAACCCCGATCGTTTGTTTCTGAATTGTTCCAAGAAAACGTGTGGCTTCTTCCGATGGGCCGATCAACCCTTGGGTCCCAAGTACTGGAGTTGGTTTCATGACAACCCACCCAAGAAAGCCGACCAACAAGCGGAATCTCCTTTGTCTACCCGGGATGCGCAAGGGTATCCCAAGCGGGGCTATGACATCCCAGGGCCGCCTCCTCGAGCCCCCAGGAAAGAGGATCGGCCCCTGACAGATTATGAGAAACAATTGTTGCGAGAAATTCAAGAGCTCAAGAACCGTCAAGAAATGATGGTGGCCCCAGCGCCACCACCCCCCAAGTACAGTGACAGTGTGGAGAACTGGCAGAAAGATCTGGAGACCGTCACTTATGGTCGTCTAGGTCTCTTTTAAATGGTTTTAAAAAAGGAGTAGGAATTTTATTTAGTCCATGGAGTCTGCTGTGTGGATGTCTTATGCGTGGGAGGGTCTGTTGTCCCTGGTGGATTGGCAATGCCATCAAACCCTGTGCCAAGTGTTATATGATCACCAACCCGGGGCCAAGATCCCGATTCCTCCCTGTCCCGAGGACACGCACCCTCTTCACATCTTTGAAGAAACCCACGTGGATCGTAACCTGTATCGATGGGTGGTGTTTGTTTTATGGTTAAAAGCGCATCCGGACGCCTGGCGATGGTATCGAATCATTCAAAAGGCGCATCCCCACACCATCCCCACCATATCGACGTTATGGGATGAATGCCAGAACGTATGGCCCCTCGAAAGAAAACTCAACGCTGGTCAACAACAACAAAGTTGAAGAGAACCAAACGCCCTGTCTCGTCGTCCACGAAGAAGAAAAGCAATGTCTCGCAACAATGGTTAAGCCGTTACCACGATCCTAGCACCCCGGGGAGTTTAGGTGGGGTGCAACGGTTTGCCAAAGCCCAGGGACTCCCTTTGAAAAAAGCCCAACAGGTCTTGGAACAGGATGTGGGCTACACCTTGCATAAACCCCGACGTCGTCGTTTTGCTACCTTACCCGTGATCGTAGGGGGGTTGGACGATCAATGGGCCGCGGATTTAGTGGAAGTGCAACGGTTGGCCAAACATAATCGGGGTATACGCTACTTATTGACCGTCGTGGATGTCTTGTCCAAGTACGCGTGGGTCCAACCGTTGAAAACCAAAACCGGCGTGGCCCTCGTGAAAGCCTTTGAGAAGATTGTGAGACAAGGAGGACGTCACCCCAACCGATTGCAAACGGATCGAGGGAAAGAATTTTACAATCGGACCTTTCAACGATGGGTGGAGGAGCAAGACATTCACCATTTTTCCACCGAAGGGGATGCCAAAGCCAGTGTGGTGGAACGATTTAATCGGACCTTGAAAGAACGGTTGTACCGTTATTTGACCACGGCCAACACCTTACGCTTTGACAATGTCTTACCCCAGTTGGTACAAGGGTATAATGCCACCCGTCATCGAAGTATTGGCATGCCCCCCGAAGACGTGACGTGGGACAACGAAGAAGCCGTGTGGAAACGATTGTACAGCAAGCGATTGAAAGGTCGGAAAAAACCTCAATTCAAAGTGGGGGATCGGGTCCGTCTCAACACGATTCATCGTACCTTTGAAAAAGGCTATCTCCCCGGTTGGACCGAAGAAGTGTTTGTGGTGCATCGGGTGATCCCGGGCCCCGTGCCCACCTATAAGATTCACGAATGGGATGACACCCCCATCCAAGGCACGTTTTATGAAGAGGATTTACAAAAAGTCCAGGTGTCCGATGTATTTCGCATCGAAAAGGTACTTAAGCGTCAAAAAGATCGTTGGTTGGTCAAGTGGAAAGGGTGGCCCGACAAGTACAATAGTTGGATTGCTCGTGGTGACGTGACATCCCTCCGACCGCGCAAACGACGCCGACGACGCTAAAACAATGACGTTCGTCCCCAATTCGTCGTTTTACGTGACGTTGATGAGTCATGCGAGTACCAAAGAGTTTCCGGGCAACAAAGCCCATCTGTTCCGAAACCGGTTGCCGAAACCCATTCGATTTATGGGACGCGGATGGATGGTGGGTATGGCGAGTTTATCCTTACCCACCATTCCGGTGGTGGCGGAAGAAGGAGGCGTGGGCGAATCCCATCCTCTGTTGTATGTACGATGGCACGAACGCGTGCATGACAAAGACGATCAAGGCAACGATGTCTGGTGGCATCAACGTCGCGAACTCTTTACCTACGGCCGGGATATGAAAAAGGAATTGGCCTCGTCGACGGGATCGCACTTGTTTCATCAATTGATTTACCGTTACGAGCAAAGCCGTGCCAAACAAACCCAACCCCTCAACAAATGGGCCGAGAACAATGGCGTCAAATTGTACCCGACCTTTGAATGGACCTCCGACGGGGATTTGGTGTTGAATACCGTCAATGTGGATTACACACGACAAGTGGCCCGCGTGGAATGGGGTAGAACCTTGGCCTTGAGAATGGGATGGATTGAACAAGTGTCGACGGGAGTATATCGATTGGGACCCAATATCCTACAAGAATTTCATTCGGACACGATTCCTACCCCGTCGGATGTCGTGGATGGCAGCAATAAACCCGCCTTTTGGAAAGTGGATGGGGATTATATGAACTTGAGTATGACCTGTAATTGGCGGTTTGTGAATGTGAACGCAACCTTTCGGCCCTCGTTGGAATTTCCCTCGGTGCGTCCTTTGCACGTGTATTGTGATGTCGGGACCAGTAGTATGGTAGGGGGTCGCATCACGGATCTCTTACGAGAAATCAAGTACCAGCCCAAAGAAACCACGCACTTTGAACCGCGTCATATTCAATATGTCCCGGTACGCAACGAAGTGGTGGAAATCGTGGAAACGCAAATGGCCGAAATCAATGGGGATCTTGCCCAATTTGGCGAAGGGCATACCCTCCTGACCCTCCACTTTAAAAGGGAGGTGGTGGTGTGAAGCAGACAAAGATGTCGTTCTACGTGACGTTACCCAGTCATTCCAACCGACGGGAATTTCCCAACAACCAAGCCAATAACTTCAAGATTCGTCTACCGAAACCGTTACAACTCACAGGGGGTGGATGGCAAGTGGGGTTGAGTGCCATTTCTTTACCGGATGCGCGCGTCAATTTGTACGAGTTGGTGATGAAAGGACAACACGTCTTAGGCATCAAATGGCACCTAAAAGCCCCCAGTCAAGACGGAGGGACCTATAACAAATATGGAGCGGCCGTGACCAAAATTGACGATATTAACGACTGGGATTGGGTGGTGGACGGGGTGAGTTTTATGAAAGCCGCCATTACTCATGTGGAACAGAAACGACGGGAATCGGTGATCCAAGGGGGTACGTTTTTGGACGAGCAAGGCAAACACACGTACGTCAAGTTTCGTTGGGAAGGGGAGGATCTGCTCATTGACAACACGAATGTCTCTCATGATGGATCCGTTCGCACGCCCTCGTTTGCCGTTCATACCAAGTTAGCTGCCAAGATGGGATGGTTACGTAAAATCACCAGCGGATGGATTTTGGGCCCGAACTTACAGCAAGACTTCCTGGGGGATAAAATCCCCGACATGACCAAGAACAGCGATTGGAAGGATATCACCGATAAGGATGGGAACCCGGTGTTTTGGACCACCAGTCGAGTGCAAGACTACATGGAATTGAGTATGAGTTGTGGTTGGCGTTTCACCAACTTGAATGTGGCGTTTCGGGCGGTGGTGGGGGAACCCACACGATCGTTGCACGTGTACTCCGACGTGGCAGGCAGCACGGTGGTGGGCAATCGCGTGACCGATTTGTTGCGTGAAATCCAGTACAAGCGACAAGCACGTGGCACCCTGTATTTTGAACCGTTGCACATTCAATACATGTCTCTTCGTAACGAGGTGGTGGAAATGATTCACGTTCAAGTGGCTGAAACGATTGGTGCCGGAGGAGACTTGGTCAAGTTTGGCGACGGTCATACCATTGTCACCTTGCACTTCAAAAAGGCATAAAAAAAGAGAGTCGAGAAGGAACTCCCAGTCAATCATCATCATGCCTCCGAAACGACGACGACGACGACAACGACGCCGAAAACAACCTCCCCAAGCGGGGGAAGGGATCAATGCAGTGATTGCGGGAATTCCTAAAACTGCCTGGTCCATCACCAAAGGGCTAGAAAAGTTGGCGAAAAAGAATGCCAGAAAATCGCATTTGAAACGCATGGAGGAAATCCGACAAGGAAAACGAAAACGCTATGCGGGGGAATCGTTTACGTGCAGCCTCATGTGAGTATAAAAAGAGACGAGCCCGCTGTGAAAAACAACCAAAGGCATCCCTGGTGAAGAAGAAGAAGACACCATGCGTGGGGGAAGTTTGACACGATTTCGAACCGACGAGTGGTATGATCAACAAGGCAAAGGGTTGGCGACGGACCTGTTGCGTGGGGGGTTGCAAGGTCTTATAAGGACGCGAAATCCTTTAAAACTACCTAGTAATATCAAGAGAGGCTTGACAACGGGTTTGACACGCGGGATCAAACGCAAAGCCGAAGACGCCCTTAAAAAGGAAATCACCAAACAAGCCAAGAAAGCGTTGAGTAATAAGAGCGTGAAAGACGCCGTGCGGGTTGCCAGTGCCTTATTTCCCAAACAAACCAAACGGGCGCGGGATATTTTGGGCGTGTGAACATGGATCCCGTGCATTCACGACCTCGACGGATTCGCAGTAATCGAGGGTTGACTCAATGGGGAGGACTGTATCCGTTTTGGAAACTGATGCGACGACAACGTGGCGGTTGGTTGAGTCCCGAGGTGATGAGACTGCCCGGGTTTGATTTGAGACAACATTTAGCACGACGACGGTATAAAAACCCCTCACGGCGACGACGTACCACCACTCGACGACGACGACGACGTTAAACATGCCTGACGTGAGTACACAAACCGCCCCGGCTCACGAGCGTTCCGCATCAATGCCTATCGCATGGTCACCGTTCAACCCACCACCACGGGTATCAATCCCCTGGAATTCATCATTCCGGGATTAGACGATTTTGTGGATTTGGGACGCAGTTACTTTACCATGGAATTGAGTTTGAAGAAAAGTACCAATGGCAACTTGGTGGCCGCGGAGAACTTGTGGCCCGTCAACAATTTGGCCCATTCCATCATCAAACAAATTGACTTGCAATTGAATGGCACGTTGATCAGTCCACAATCCGACACCTATCATTACAAAGCGTACCTGGAAACCTTGCTGAATTATGACCGAGAAGATGGCAAGACCGTGTTAGGACCCCAAGGATGGTTCAATCAAGTGGATTTCCCACCCCGATGGACTGCTGCCAACGTAGACTTTGGTACCCCTAATGCAGCCTGGACCAATCTCAGTGCCAATCACAAAGGAGCCTTGGCCGCCATGGTAGCCGAAACCGCCAAGTATGCAGGAGGTGCCACCCACAGTCTGGTGTTTACCCCCCACCTGGAAGTCTTTCATACCGGCAAACTGTTGGTGCCTGGCATCGAAATCAAGATGAAATTTCATTTCAATAGCCCGGCCCTGTTTTTCAATGGAGTGGCTCTGGCAGGTCGATTGATGGAAGGCGATGTGAAACTACGGTTTCATCTCTGTCAACTGCGTTTGAATGACGCCATCTACCAGAGTTTATCTGAAAAAAGACACAATGAAGGCCAAGTGGCATCTTACCCGACCGTCCGCAGTGAAATCCGGACCTTCACCATGCAAGACAACCTGGTCCGCTTTGATATCCCCAACCTGTTTCAAAACAGAATACCTGACCGATTGATTGTGGGGTTACTGGACAGCCGCGCCTTCAATGGAGACGTGACCCGAGATCCGTTCTGTTTCCAGAAATTTGGACTGACGTCCATTAAACAGATTGTCAAAGGGGAAGAATACCCTTATGAAACCCTGCAGTTAGTGCACAACAATGGCAGCCGAGATAATCTAGGGTACTTTCGTTTTCTGCAAGCCAGTGGCGCTTGGTGTAAAAAGAAAGGCAATATGGTAGAACTAGGAGATTGGGGTCAAGCGAAAAATTGTACCTTGTACATGTTTGACAATGTGGCCAATGGCTGTGCCGACAGTCAAAACCTCAACCCCAAGCAAACGGGCGATTTACAATTGGTCTTGGAATTTGGAGCCGCTCCCGGTGTCAATATAACCGTGCTCGTCTATGGAGAATTTGAGAACTTGCTGGAGATTGACCGCAACGGAGCCGTGTTGTACAACATTTACCAACACTGAAGAAATGGAACACGTGGCCTTGAATAATGTGCAATTGGATTATTTAGCTCGCGACGACCCTCACTTGAAACCTGTCTTTTACGGAACGGTGGCCTGTGATCGATTACCCAAGCGTCCTGTCAAGACCCCACCCCAAGGGTACATTGTGAACACCGACCCGCACGATCAACCCGGACAACATTGGTTAGGGGTGTGGACCGAGGGAAACGTGTGTGAAGTCCTCGACAGTTATGCTTTGCCCATGGACACGTACGTGCAAGCCGCCCCGTTCCAAGATTGGATGGTGAAACATTGGAAGTATGTGGTAACCAATGGCAAGTCCCTCCAAGCCATTTCAAGCAAGAGTTGTGGGGATTACGCCTTGTTGTACTTGAAAGCCAAAGCCCGTGGACGGACCTTGCAAGACTTTTTAAATGAGTTTTCGGATCATGATTATGTAAGCAATGACCATCAAGCCGGTCAACGCGTTCAACAATTGATTGTAGGCCAAGAAGCCCGATGGTATCAACTCTGTTGTCATCCGTATCATCAAAGGAATGATTAAATAAAAAATTTTGTTGGAAAAACAAGTGTGTCGGAGTCGTAGCTCAGTCGGTAGAGCCTTTGGCCTTTAATCCAGGATAGCGATTGGGTCGTGCGTGGGTTCGAGTCCCACCGATTCCAATAAAAAGGTGCCTTTTTTTTTCTAAAGGGGTAGTATCATCATCATGCAAACGGGGAAACCGTTTCGTTTTCATACCCCCTCCTCTATCTTGGTGGTGGGCCCGTCGGGATGTGGCAAAACCGTGTTTACGGAAAAACTCTTGGTAGACAACCCCGAGTTGTTTGACACCCCACCGACCCAAGTGCATTATTGTTATGGCGCGTGGCAAGATCGATTTCGAGGCATGCAAGATCATGGGGTAGTGTTTCACGAAGGGATTCCCGATCATGACGCCTTAGTGCAATGGTTTCCTCAAGGACAGGGGGTCCTGGTCTTGGATGATTTAATGGATGAAGGGAGTCACGATAAACGCGTGTTGGATTTATTCACCAAACATTCACATCATCAAGGAGTGACGGTGCTCTACTTGTGCCAAGACATGTTTCCCGTGGGGCGCTATGCCAAAAGTATATCCCGCAATGCGCATTACATTGTGGCGTTCAAGAATCCCCGAGATCAATTGGGGGTACGCAATGTCATGCTGCAATCGTTTCCGACCACTTGGAAAGACACGTTGGAGACGTTTCATCAAGCCACCACGCGCCCGTATGGCTATTTGATGTTAGATTTACATCCCGCCTCCTCCGATCAACAACGGGTGTTGAGCCACCTGTTAAAAGACGAAGGATGGACGCGCACCTATCAAAAGCGAGTATAAAGGGACAACACCACTTTTGGAACCGGAAAAAGAGCGACCATGGCCGATGAAGACCGTCAACCTCCGCAATCGTACGATACCGTGTCCCCCGCTGGGGTTGGGGCGACCAGCAGCAATGTCATGTCCCCAAGGGCTTGGCAAGATTTGTATTTCTCGGGAGACCAAGGCCTTATCGACGTGGCCATGGAGGAAATGCCCCCTGATCCCCTCTATGAGTTTATGCAATCCATCCCCCCTGCCGACGTCATCGCGAGTTGGCCCGATGTGACTGATGTACCCCCTGCACAGGCCTCTTCCCCCGCGGGGGTAGGAAGTCGAGCATCCCATTCACCCTCATTCCAAAGCCCCCAGACCACCCCGGAGTCTTCTGGGGCTCGAACGCCTGCGACGCCTCCTAGCGTACCCCGGGCGGCGGGTGCTCGAACAGCCGCGGGGGCTGGGGGTAATGGGGGTGGCCGTGGTGGTGGCGATGGTAGGGGACGCCGAGGACCCAGGACTAGAGGTGGACGTGGCGGTGGACGTGGCGGTGGACGTGGTGGTGGTGGTGGTGGTGCTGGTGGTGCTGGTGGTGCTGGTGGTGGTGGTGGTGGTGCTGGTGGTGGTGGTGGAGGAGGTGGAGGTGGTGGTGGAGGTGGTGGAGGTGGAGGCGGTGGAGGAGGTGGTGGTGGACGACGGGGACGACGACGCCGACGCCTTTTCCCCACTTCCCCTGCCTCCAGTACTCCTGGATCGTCTGGGGGGTCTGGTAGACAACCTCGTACCTTGCGTCAAGCCGATTTACAACGACGTTTACGGATGCTATTACAAGATCAAGAACAATTGGCCCAAGGACGGGAAATTGCTAATGTGACCATGACCAATAGCATTGTGACCAGTTATAAACAAGGAGGCGCCCCGAGCGTACAAACCTCGTCGTCCCGGGTCTCGCCGTGAGGATGAAAACCGTCGTGTCGTTATTGAATGGATCTCGACGTCCTGGCATCCCCTTCCCACCGGAATTGTTACAACGGATGGATTCCTTGTATGCCTTTTACCATCAACAATGGTGGTGTTATCGAAAAATGTTGAATCATTACAAGTGTATCAATGCCTTGTTCAATGGGATGGCGTTACTCCTGATGGCCGCGGGCATGATTGCCGGCCCCCTTTTGGACAACAGTACGTTGGTAGCGTGTTTGGCGGCGGTGGGCACCGTGGTCAAAGGATGGAATGATTTTAAACAATACCGATTTAAAGTGACCATGAGTCGATTTGCGTTTACCACCTATGCCAAAGCCTTGACCGAATTGAAAACCTATGTGAGGGGTGTCCCCTTGGAGGACCTGGAAGGATTTTTAATCAAGATGCAAACGTTGGATGACACCATTGTGGATTTCACTCCTCCGTTACCCAAACGATGTGTGCAAGATTACCATGGTCATTTTGTGTACCATCCCGTGGAAGCCCTATGCTATGTAGACGGATGTCCTCGTCCCTTGAAACCCAAAGACTATTGGATCCATAAAAAGCCGCTCCCTCCCAGTCCCACACTCTTAGAACCATGGCCCCCCGAAGAAGACGGACAAAAAGAAAAAGAAGAACCCAGCAAGGAGAAGGCATACCTTGGCTCGTCGATGTGAAAAAGGGGTATGACATCACAAGTGATTTGGTCAAAGCCTTGAAAAAACCGCAAATGAGTGCTACCCAAGGGAGAAAGATGGTATCGGGGTACAAACAACAATATCAAGCGTATAAAAGACGAGGGGGTACCAAAGGGTACAACAGTTGGTTGATCGACAAAGGCTATGCCAAAAAACCTAACAAGTGCTGTATCCAATGAAACGTCTTCGACGTCAACGCAGAAAAAGGAAACAACAAGGAGGAGCTTTAATGCGTCGCAAACCCCGTTTGGTGGATAAAATTGCCCATGGCATGAGTATGTTTCTCTCAGGTCCCGCGCCTGGGTTTGGACTGGCTTTAGGCAAATTAGGCGGGCAAGCCTTAAAAGGCATTACCGATAATGTACAACATTACCGACGACGACAACGAGGTGGGGGTTGGTGGTCCGATTTGAAACGCAATACCCGTCAAGGCTATAAAGAGACGCAAGACCTCATCAAACAAAACAAAGCCCTTCAACGTGTCTTGTCGCACTCATGGTATCCTTGAAGAGAAGACGCCGACGACGACGACGTCAACGAGGCGGTTTTTTAAATCTATTGGTCCCTGCCCTGACGGGATTGGGGAAAGCCGTGGCCTTGGAAACGGATAAACGTATAAAACGCACGATCCAAAAAGCCAATCAACGCTATCGTCGCCGTCACCGATAAACGATGCAACGTCTTCGACGTCAATTACCGTTTTTACGCTCCATGTTACAAGAAGCCAATGGTTCCAAACGTCAAGAGTTGTTACAACATGCCAATGCCGATCAAATCAATGCTGTGAGTGAACTGGTCTTGAACTTTTTAAAAAACAAGATTCCCGTCACACCCCCCATGCTGGCTAAACTTCAACCCTATAAAAGGGTGCTACGCGATTTGGGACGTCGTCGACATTCCGTCAAAAAACGTCGGGCGTGGTTGGTTCAACAAAAAGGACGCGGCTTGTTTCAAGGACTTCACGAGGTGTTATGTCAATGTGCTCGACCGACCCGTTAACCCTGGCCACATGGATCACCCTGTTACAAGAGGCCAATCGGGCCACCGACCGGTGGAAAGACGAGTGTCATTATTGGAAGCATAAATATCACCTGTTGTATCGAGAGTACAGGCACATCTTAAAGGCCCGTCTTTGTGAGAGCTGTCGTCAAATAGAAGACGGGGAACTTTGCTCCGAGTGTAGTCAACCCCCATGGATGCAGTCTACATGATTCCCCACAAGGACTTGGAGCAACTCGTTCAATATTACAAAGGAGAACTCACCGAAAATGCCTTGTTGAACAAAGCCGCCAAGCTCGCCGCTCAAAAACATGTCTTGTTGGCCAATCCCGAATTACCCCCAGCCCTGGTCAATGCTCAAACCAAACCGTTGAGTCAAGAATTAATCAAGTTAACCAAACGCATTCGTCAATTTCCCGGAGGCGTGGGAGTGGGTGCCCCGGGTGGTCCACCAGGCGAAGACGAAGAAGAAGAGACCGGGGATTTGGTGACCGGACCCGTGGAACAATGGTTGAAGCGCATGATAAAAGGAGGGCCGTCGGCTCCCAAACCCACCATTACCCCTGCTACCAGGGAAGGCGCGAGAGAACAGAGACCTTCTACCAGTCGAGGAGAAGAGAGACCTTCTACCAGTCGAGGGGATACCCGATCGCGTTTACAAGTCATTCGAGAACAGCGCAAGGCCTTGGAAAAAAAGTTAGCCGAGAGTGGTAAAGGTAAAGGCAAAGGCAAAGGCAAAGGCAAAGGCATCTCCCGTGAAGTGCAAGCATTAAAACCCTTACCCGGTTGGGAAGATTGGGCCAAAGGCAAACCACCCCGACGGAGACGTTTGCAGTACGACAGTGAGTAAACGATGCCCACCCACAGGAGGAGGAGGAGAAGGGGTATGAAACGCACCCAACGAGGAGGGGCCTTGGATGTCCAAAAATGGATTGCTAAAACCGGCAAAGAATTTCATTGGCCTGGCTATCAATACATGGGCCCTGGGACGCATTTAGCCAAACGTCTGAAACGTGGGGACCCCGGCAAAAATCGCTTGGACCGGATTGCAAAACAACACGACATTGATTACAGCCGTGCCAAGAATTTGCAAGATAAATGGAAAGCCGATACCAAGATGATCCAAGCCATTGATAAATTACCCGGCAAGAAAACCAAGACGGAACGGGTGGTCAAGAAAATCATGCAAGCCAAGAAACGTTTAAAATTGTAAAAAACACTTTAATGACAACCCCAGTTACATGTTGTGTCAATTAAAAATGAAAATGTCTGATTGGTTCCTTAGTACTGTCTCAAACAAAGATGTAGTGTCCAAAACAGGATTCTCAAACAGGATTCTGGAGAACCCATTGAGGTATAGACCCCCTATATACCTTGTTGACAAATAAAATGACAATGTCTGATTGATATTGTTATTCTGCAGTTCGGTAGTCTTCTGTAGTTCGTGTTGAGTCTCAAATAGGATTCTGGGGAACTCCTTGTGACCAAGTTCATTGTACTGTCTCAAAACAGGATTCTCAAACAGGATTCTGGAGAACTCCTTGTGATGTAGACAAAAAATGATCCACGTTGATAAAAAAAAAATGTCACTGTCTCTTTGATCGTTGTACCACAATGTCACGATGGCATGTTCTGTCAAAATAAGGAAACGAATGTTCTGCCAAATACGGAAACGAAAATGTTTTATGTTACTAAATCATACAATAAATCCACCCCCTCGTCGGGTGACATGTCATCAACGAAGTCTTCGGGGGGCACCAATGCCTCCAGATCAAAGGAAGAAGAGTCCTCTACATCCCTCGACGGCATGTCCTCCAACCAATCAGCAACAAAATCCTCCACATCAAAATCCGTCACATCGTCCCTCACCTGTTCCCACTCGTCGGGTGACAATAAATCCTGCAAGAAAGAGGAAACGTCCTCCAAGTCAGAGGGGTCCATGACTTGCGCATCCCCCGAATCCATATCCGTGAGAGTATAATCCTCAAGAAATGATTCACAAAAAGACAAGTTCTCAAACGTTTTCGGTATGGATTTTATAAAGTCCTCCAAGGGAATGGTCAATTTCAAGGGCCCCAATGCTTTGATTTTCTCTTCCGTTTTCTGTCTTTCTACAGAAGGCTCTACAGAAGGTAAGGAGGCACAAAAGTCATTCAAATACATTTCCAGAGAAGGTTGCGTTCTACAATTAGTCAATACCACCCGCAGTGGTTTGGGACGAGGCACCTCCTTCTTCCTTTTGTTGTAGTACCTTTTTGATTTCTCCAGCATCTTCTCGCGGTTATCCAAGTAGTACTCTCTTCCTTGCGCCAGCAGCTTCTCTCGGTTCGCAGCATAATAAGTCCGACGAGCCGCCCGACGAGCCGCCGATCCTTTTTCACTTCTGTTGTACATCCTTCTGTACGCCAATATTCGTGCACGATTCTTTTGACGATACTCTCGATCTCGGAGTCTGATACGTTCCTTGTTTTTCTCTTTATACCGTCGATCGCTTTCGGTGCAACGTGCTCGGTTGTTTCGGGCCCATTGTTTTTTGGCGGCACGCCGTTCCTCCTTATGCGTCTCCTCATAACGCCTTCTGGACTCCTGCACTCGATCCGGATATTGTTCTACGTATCGTTTTCTGGCAGCACGCACTTTCTCAGGGTACTTGCGTCGGTAGTTGGCTTTTTTGCGAACATTCCTCGCTCGGGCTTTCTCTGGGTAGCGGGCCTTGTACCTAGCTTTTTTGATGGCGTTCCGTCTCCGTCGTTGTTCGTCTTTTGTCAGTAACTCTGTCGTTTCGTCGTCGTCGTCAGGGTCGGAAACATAGTCGTTCAAGTCCTCGTCTGGTTCAGAGTCGTTAAGGTCGTTGTCGTCAGGGTCGGAAACATAGTCGTTCAAGTCCTCGTCTGGGTCAGAGTCGTTAAGGTCGTTGTCGTCAGGGACATAGTCCTCGTCCTTCTTGTCGTCAACGTCGTCTGGGTCAGAGTCAACGTCGTCGTCGTTGTTTGGTCGGTACGTTGTCCGTTGTCGGTTGCTGCGGCGGAGGCCCTCGCTTACGGGTGACCTCGGGCGAGGGGGGCGGTGCTGGCGGAGGGGTGGCTGGGCGCTTAAACTCATACCGCCAGTAGTCGCAACAGAAGTCGAGGCCCTCAATGAACCAGTCACAGGTGTATTGAGGGTAGCACAGCTGGTGGAAGTAAGTGGCTCGTGCTGCCCGGGTTGCCTGAGCTGCCTCTTTGAGCTGCTCCCTCTCTTTCAGCTTCTCCCCAAACTCAGTGACAGTTGAGTCCAGTGCCAAGTCCTCCTTGACTTTCCTCAAGATCTCCTCCACTTCTAAATCTGCTTCAAACCTTTCAAAAACTTCCAATAGCTTGTCTTGATCAACCTCCATTTTGAGATGACTCCGCCGGCGATTCGATTTCTTTTATAGGGACTTATTCCTTCCCGTGATGCCCCATGGACCCTAATTAGAGAGGGGGGAGGGGGGTCCCCCCTCCTCGTCCCACCCCTCCCTAGGGCACCCCCTCTCTAGGGGGCACCCTATTTAGTGATTGGCTCCTTCCCCTCCCACGTGACATTTTGGTTCTCTATAAAAAACGAACCCCGATCTCCAGTCAGTTTATCTGATCATGTCCTCTGACAAAGATGACCATGCGGCGGGGCCAAGTGGCCTCGCCCACCATGAGGTTTTAGCCATGCTCGGATTGGACTTAAGTGACTCCGAAGACGACGACACCCATTCCTGTGTGGGACCTTTGATTTGTACCGACAGTGATGAGATTTGTCAAGAGGCCTTGGACCAATGGGAACAAAGCGGGGGTGGATTGAATCCCTCTGAACACGTTACCTTTCAATTTGACTTACAACCTTTTGTGAATCGGAAGAGTGATCGCATGGGGGTACAAGAACGTCATTTCAAAACCCAGTTACGTCAAAGGGGGAACTTGCTTCCAGGCCAAAATATAACCCAAGCTCTCCAAGATGGATTACGTCGAGCCGTCGATCAAGTGTTGACCACCACCCCCGACCTCCACGATCAAGATCGCCTCTACTTTACCATCGCCTCCGATCGCCTGCACAATAATTTTCAGGGATGGGGATTACGGGCAGGGGAATGGCGTCGAGACACAGAACGGGTGGAAGCGCTGTTCCAACGTTTAGCCCAAGCCCTCAACAGCAACGAACAATTTGAAATGGACGATTCCTTTCAAGTCTCCATCACGCAAGTTCATCATGCTCCTCAAGGTACCGGCAGACCCCGTCGTGGCAAACCCGGTCATCCCACCATGAACATATTGACAATGAAGAAAAAATCGGTCATCCGCATCCAAAATGATGACGAACTCTGTTGTGCCAGAGCCCTCGTGGTCGCCAAAGCTCGCGTGGACCAGCACCCGAAATTGGCATCCATTCGCCAGGGGTACGGCCCGCTGCAGAGACGTTTCGCTCTGGACCTCCAGAATGAAGCCCAGGTGCCCTTCGGTCCCTGTGGGTATGATGCCTTGACCCAATTCAGTCAAGCTCCCTCCCTCAGAGGTTACCAGATCATCCTGGTGGATGCACAGCGATCGTTCCACATCACGACGTTTGGACCCCTTCAAGACAAACAACTGATCCTGTTGCACAACCAAGACCATTATGATGTCATCACCAAATTGCCGGGATTTTTCGGGTCCAGTTATGTGTGTGCGGATTGTTGGAAACCCTACAACACCGAGGGGGAGCATCGATGCACCAAGACCAAGGTGTGTGGAGCCTGTCGACAGAAAGATTGCCCCGACTTTCAATATGCGTACCCCCGACACCTGAAAGCCACTCAACGTTGCGGGTCGTGTCATCGGGACTTTTTCGGACCCGCGTGTTTGGAAGCCCATGCCAGCAAGACCCATGCGGGCAAACCCATCACGGGCCTTCAGACCTCCGTGTGCTCTCAACGATACCGATGCCCTGACTGTTATCAACAAAATGTGGGCTTGTCCCGCATTCAACGTCACCGTTGTTTCCACATAGACTGCCCGTCTTGTCATCAGTACGTTCACGCCGACCACCACCGTTGTTTTATACAAAGAGCCCCTAAACCTCAAGACCAAAAGAAGAGAAAGAGGACCCGTCAAAAAGGTCCTCGCGCCAAACGAGGTGCCGCCGCCGCCGCCGCCGCCGCGGAACCCCCTGCCTCCTCCTCCGAGGACGAAGAAGACCTGCCACCCTTACACGTCTTCTTTGATATCGAAGCCATGCAACCCCTGGAAAAACACCTTGCCAATCTCGTCGTGGCCGAAACCGAAGACAACGAGGAACCCAAGCCTTTCCCAGGTCCCACCTGTATCCGGGACTTTCTGGAATGGTTGGATACCTTGACCAACTATGACACAAGACAAGTCAATGTCATCGCTCATAACTTCCAGGGGTACGACGGGTACTTCATCATCCAAGAATACTATGGGGACAACCGGATCGTCCAACAACTCCGCAACGGGTGTAAACTCTTAGAGATCCAACATGACCGCATCCGGTTCATCGATTCCATGAGTTTCTTCCAGATGCCCCTCTCCGCGTTTCCCAAAACCTTTGGCTTGACCGAACTCTGCAAAGGGTATTTCCCCCACAAGTTCAACATACCTCAGCATCAACAGTACGTGGGCATCCTCCCCTCACGCGATTACTACATGCCTGAGACCATGACCCTCAAAGGAAGACAAGCCTTCGAAACCTGGCATCAAGAGCAGCGTGCCAAGAACGTCGTGTTTGACTTTCAGAAAGAATTAATTGACTATTGTCAATCGGATGTACGTCTCTTGAAAGAAGGATGTCTGACTTTCAAACGCCTGTTTGAAGACTTGACCGGCTTCAATCCCTTCGATCACGTCACCATTGCCTCGGCTTGTAATCGAGATTTACGTATGAACCGGATGATCCCCAACAGTATTGCCAGTGAACCCGCCGGTCCTAAGGGGTGGAGAGACAACTACATCAACCACTCCCTCCCAGCCCTTCAATGGTTAACCTGGTGCGATCACCAACTACGTCAACGCGCCCTCCAAGATCTTACCCCCGCTGATCTACTGGCCCATCCAGACCCACAGTACATTCAGCATGCCCGAAATCAAGGCGAGTATAAGATTCCCGGGACCCACATCCTTGTCGATGGTTATTGCCCCCACACCCACACCGTCTACGAATTTCAAGGCTGTTTCACCCATGGATGCCCGACCTGTTTTCCCCATCGCTACGAAAAACATCCCCGCAACTATAATCTGACGATGCAGGACCTCTACGACACCACCCAAGACAAAGTCCAAAAGCTTACCAAACGAGGGTACAATGTCATTCAAATGTGGGGATGTGAATGGGCCCACCTCCTAAAAACCCAACCAGAGATCGACGCCTTCGTCCGGGAACTCAACTTTATCCAACCACTTGAACCGCGAGAGGCTTTCTGTGGAGGTCGTACCAATGCCATCAAACTCTACCATCATATCACCCCCGGCCAAAAAATTCACTACATCGATGTCACCTCCTTGTACCCGTGGGTCAACAAGAACTCTGTGTACCCCAAAGGACATCCCACCATCTATTCTCAACCGGGTCACACGGACATCCACCAGTACTTTGGCCTCATCCAATGCAAAATCCTGCCTCCCCGTGAATTGTACCATCCCGTGCTACCTTACCGTCATGGTGACAAACTACTCTTTCCCCTCTGTGCCCGTTGTGTGAAAGAAGAAATGGACAAACCTCTTTTGGACAGATCCTATCATTGCCCTCACCCCGACGAACAACGCGCCCTCACCAGTACCTGGTGCAGCCCCGAATTAGTGAAAGCCGTGGAAATGGGGTACCAAGTCCAATACATCTATGAAGCCTGGCATTTTGAAGAAACCTGTGAGGGCCTATTCGCTGATTATGTCAACACCTGGCTCAAAATCAAACAAGAAGCCAGTGGGTGGCCTAAGGATGACATGACAGAAGAAGAAAAGCAACGTTACATCCACAACTACTTGGAGCATGAAGGCATCCAGTTAGAGTACAACAACATTAAGTACAACCCGGGGCTGCGTACCCTAGCAAAACTCATGCGCAACTCCATGTGGGGCAAGTTTGGACAACGTCTCAACAAGACCCAAATTCGAGCCTTTGATGATCCACAGGCCTTTCATCGTTTCCTGGATACCGATGTCTTGGACATCCGTCACGTCTCGGTCATCAATGACGACATGGTGGAGGTGCACTACCAAAATCAAAAAGAGGACATCCGCGTTTCACCCAACCTCAACATTTTTGTGGCCTGCTTCACCACCTGCCATGCCCGGCTCAAACTCTATGCCACCCTCGAAGCCTTAGGGGAAACCGTTCTCTACTTCGACACGGATTCCATTATCTACCTGGAGGAAACACCCACTCAATTCCAACCTACCTTGGGTTCCTATCTAGGGGACTTCACCTCCGAATTAGATGAGGAGGAGGAATACATCCAAGAATTCGTCAGCAGAGGACCTAAGAATTATGGGTACGCTACGAATAAAGGAAAGGTGGAATGCAAGGTGAGAGGGTTCCGACTCAACAGCGAGGGCAAGACCCAACTCAACTATGACGTCATGCGGCAGAATGTCCTCGACGAAATAGAAAGACCCCTCCTGAAGCCACGACAAGTCCAAATTATTAACACGAACCACATCGTCCGGAATCCTAACACCTATGAACTCTTCACTTTCCCCCAGTACAAATCGTACAAATTAGTGTATGACAAACGAGTCCTGGATCCCCGCACCTTCAAGACCTACCCATATGGCTACCAGTGAAAACATACCTTTAATGAGAACGTCAATTACTGAACATTAAGGAACACTCAGGAAAACCACAGTTATTGTAAAAAACAAATTTTAATAAAATATCCTTTATTTTTTTATTTGGTGTTGTTTTCAAAGGACCACCCCTCTTCCCCAAATTGGACTTTGGACTTTGAGCCCGCGTTTTCTCCGCGGTTTTCACCCACCTTGAGCCCACCATCGATTTTTTCCACTGGTCAGCGGTTTTTACCCACCTTGAGCCCACGATCCTTTTTTCACCCTGGTCAGCGGTTTCTCATCTCAAACCACGTGACTTCCGGTTCCCATGAGCCCGCGATCCTCTTTTGACCACTGGTCAGTGGTTTCCCGCACCGGAAATGATATGACGTCATCCTCTGGTCACGTGATCGCTCTCGACCAATCAGGAGCCAGGAAATCTGCCAAACGAGCCCGCTTTACTACTACGACTTCTCTGATAAAAACGTTGCTCCCACTGCAAATGCCTTGTACCTTTAAAAGCAAATGCTCTTTTATATATGTTTTACACGGAATGTCGAATGACCAATTAAGGAGCCAGTCAGTCAGTCAACGCGCCCTGTTGTTTGTTGTCAAACCATCCATTTTTAGAAACTGACCTCAAGTGTGGCTAATAACAAGCCTTTGAATTTAAATAACAAGGGCAACTTTTGTCAACTATTACAACTATATTGCTTTTACGTTGGAAATTGGAAGTTGCGCTTCGGCTTTCTTTGATTGGTTTAGTACTAACTGAAGACAATACTCTGTTGGAAGTTAGCAATTTAGCTTGCAGTTAATTTTTTTTTTATTCAGCAACTCATTCTTCAGCGTCGTTCCGTACCGGAACTTGTGTTTGCACTGTACCAACCTAAAAGCAGTCCAAGTGTACTCGGCAAGATAAAAATATAGTTACAAACCACACATGCAAAAAGAAGAGCAAGAACCTGAAGACAGCGGATTAAAAAAAGTCCATAGAAGAAAAACTGAGCCTTTTTCAGTAAATGATGGGTCGCAACACTGAGATGAATGGGCGGAGAATTATTGTGAGAATAAAAAAGGAGAGTTTTTGCCCCATCTCCTCGGGTAGTCTTCTCGCGCTCCCATTTTTTTTTCTTGCCGTGCGTGCAGTTTTTCTGTGGCTTTCAGTTAACGCCTGGAAACTGAAGACCGTAACAGTTGTTACTTTTCTTTTTTAATTGCATGAGTAATATGACGACCGTGAGATGAAGGTAAACATAATGAATTGTCGGCACGAAAACCACAGAACGGTTTGTTGATCATGAGAACTGGTCATAAAACCATTGTTTTAATTCTTCAAGGATCAGTTTCTGACTTGAATTAAAAAACTTTCAAATAAGTAACAAAGTGAAGTCGGCTTTTGCACTGTGTCAACTAATCAGCGACAATTTTGAGTTGCAACTGTAAGTTAAAAGTTTAGTTTTTCCTCGTTGCTTCTTTTATTATCATAAAGCAGGAATTTTAAAAAATGTCCTGTTTATTGTGAGCACTGTCTTGGCGGAGCAATGTTTGACGATTATTGTCTGCGGATGTGGTAATTGATGAAAGTTAGACCAGTGTAGATGAGGGAAACTGAAATGAATTTTTTATCTACAACAGAGTGATTATAAAGAAAATTTAAGATGAGTTACAAGAAGAAAATTATCAAAAAACGCAGAGACAAGTGAGAATAAAGATAAGAGAATGTATTATTCCACTCTTGCGCCATTTTACCACATAAGGTCAAGAGAAGGCGCAAAATATGCCACGGTATTACACAGTAAAATTATGTATTGCACTGCAAAATCCAGGTTTGACAGGTTTTCTGGCCGAAGGACTGGAAAAAAAACAAATTTTGACGTGACTTTTTCAAGTGGAATAATAAATCTCTTATTCGATGGCTTAACATATAATACGCGCGTGTTACATGTGAAACCATCGAATAAGATGTATCTATTCCACATACATGCCTACTGGATAGGTAATCCAGTTATTTGGGTGACAATGTTGAACGTTGAGAGTGTGAGAGAGTTTCATTGCGTGAAGGCTTTCTATAGAATAACACTCTTTAGGGAACTTGAAGCGACGTAGTATAGATTTCCATCACAAAAGGACGTTTACAGAAAGCCGACAAAGAAAAAGCTCGAAATTTCTATGAAAAGTTTTTTCAAAGCGCTGATATTGTTAGCGACTGACATTGCAATCAACTGAGTTTATGATAATCGTAGGTATATTGGACTGGGATGGCTGCAACCTGCAAGAGTCACGTTCGATTCATTACTAAGTGAACATGTTAAGTAACTGAGTAATTTTAAAACACCTGCCTGCTGTAGTTGATCCAAAGACAACCGAAGACGGAAATGTTTTGAAATAGGGCACGTATGGGAAACTAACTTTCTTCGTAGAGAGAAAAAAGAAGGGTTATCTTTCTTACTTATCATTGGAAGCAAAAAAACCAAACACAAAGATTCGTAAGATGAGATACACACCAACATATTTTGAGGGCAGTACAAATTAATTGCACGAGTTAAACCCATTTGATAGAACCATCGGTTGAACAATTAATTGCTTATTCATGCAGACTTCTAAGAAAATAACGAATGATAACCAAACAATAACACAAAACAGTTAAAGAGGAATATTTTCACGATCATGTTCGACGGTTTGTTTCGAAAAAAAACATACACGTGTTACATCTTTTTGTGAAAAGCGATAAGGCATAATCATCTTTCACGCCAAATTCTCACTACATAAGAAGGGCAAAAAAGGTGCTTTAAAAATCCTTAGCAGGAGTTTAAATGGCAGATGTTGTAAAGGAACAACAGGTGAATGGGACGATATAGTAAAATACGCCAAAGAAGAAAAGCAAGCAATAATACGGCAAAACTAGAAAAATTGACAAAAATTGTTTTCTTCAATACACCGATAGTAAAAGAGAAATAGTGCGCTTCATGCTCGTGAGGTCGGAAAGAGAACCTAATATTTTATTAAGCGAATGCCACGTAAATGAGCTCATGGAGAGAATTCAGAAAGGTTGTTCGCAACTGTCGGATCCTTTCGTTAATAGAAAGTGATGTCTAAATCATGAAGCTGAACCATATGAGAAGTGAGACAGTGGCAGGGTCGGTTCCTTCTGTGAAATACTCCTGCGGTGCATGATGTTAAGTAAATTTCACACTTGAAAATGAGTTGACGCACGAGTCTCGTTCAGACAACCTTTTGAATGCTAAACATTGCCATGAACCGTAAACTGCCGCTTATGAGCCCCGCCCCCCCGGTTATAAGCCCATTTACCTGTAAACAGAAGAGAAAATACATCCGGTTATAAGCACCCTCGGATATAAGCCCCCCTCTAGTTTTCCTTGTTAGTCTTGTTTCCTTAATATTAAGCACTCTCACAGATCACTGCGAAAATGAACTCTAAGCTTCTGTTTTGTTACGTTCCGGTTACGTTCGTGTTGTTACAGTTTTGATTTTGTTGTTAAAATTGAAATGAATTCGAATTATTATAGCGTTTCAAAGGTTAGTTAAAAACTGGTAAGTTAAAAACGTATTTCGATCAACACTGCTGTGGCTCATTTCGAAACGTTTTTTTTTTATTCCGCTTATAAGCCCCCCGGATATAAGCCCCTCCGTTTATATGCTCACCCAAAACCCCTCACGAAGTTGTATAAGCCCAGGGCTTATAAGCGGCAGTTTCCGGTATTGGGCAAGAAACAAAGCTACTGCGGTGTGCTACAGTAGAATAACTGGAAACGTGCATCATACACTGTTGATCGTCTTTTATTTAGATACTCTTCGCAAAGGTACCTACACCATGTACTTGCTATGGTTTATAATGAGTCTATATGATCTACTTTTAGATTTTAATGTGATTCACTAGGTGGTTTGGGCCGAGTTCTCTTGAAAGCAACCATTTCAAAGTTGACATGTTCGGTTGATCGTTCATCTGTTGAAACAAAAACCAAAAACGTGTTTGCCTCAACAGAACACGAACCAGCCAACCAAGAACGTTTTCAGTTTCAAAGAGGACTTCTTGCGAGAAACTGTGACCTTACTTTAAACTACATCTTCACCAGTAAAACTAGCCGACTTTTCTACCAATCTTTTTCCTTCATGTCTGTCTCTAAAATAATACCGTTTGCTTTTGTTATTCTTGAAAAAATAAACTTGTATGGACCTAGAAATAACTAAATCTTAAGTTAAAACATGATGTTAAATATGGTGATCACTGTCCATAAGTCTTGAGTGTGAGTGTCTATTTAGCCAGTAATGACTGTCCATTCATCTCTGATGGAATGGGAAGGCCCATGGCATCTAACACAGTGGGCGCCACATCACACAGGGCTGCATTGTGGGTAATTTCCTTGAACTTGAGTCCACCAGTCACGACGAAAGGAACTGAAAAACAACGAAACAAATTCGATAATTTTTATACCTAAAAGTGTCAAAGCTTTTGACTGATAAATGTTCACACGGTTTGCATTAAATCAAATGGATTGTATGTCCGAGTCAGTGTTCCTCCGCATTTCGTTGAAGTTTTGTTTTAAAAGAGTTTCTTTACTCCTTGTTAAAACTACGTTCCAACTGTGCTTGCACTTTTTCTTGTACACAGTCGGTTGGTAACAGCCCGACGGTTACCTCCGCTTTCTGTGGCACAACGGGACAAGTAGCGTTTTCCATTACTTCTCTTTCCAACGAAGAAATGATACCTCAAGAATTTTGTCAAGTTTCAACTGCTTACAGTACCCGTTTACATATGCACTACATCTGTGCGAAGACCATATTAAGCTTTTGCCAGCCTCAGTTAATGCATATAAATCCCCCCCCCCCGAACAATCCCGGTGTAGAATAGCCTTTCCTTTTCGGCGGTACACGCGCCATCTGTTGCTCAAATTAAAGCTCTTGTGATGCACAATTAGTGTAATTTAGTCCATCGATTTACTTATTTATTAATTTACTATTATTCATTTGTTTATTATCGTAATAGTTGATTGTGTAGTTTGCTTATGAAATTTTGTAGTTGATGAAAATGCCAAATTTTTAATTGCAGCTACACACATACATACATACATACTGCATGTAATGTCAAATTTTTGTAGTGTATATTAAGTTCCTAGCTAGCCGCTGACCTGCGCCATGGCCGGATTAGTTTTCTAGTGGCAATTATTTTAATTGAAGATTAAAGAACGCCGGACGGCAGAGACTAGTAAGAGTTCGAATTTAAAATCCGATGCGCTAACCACAAGATTACCGCGTATCCTTAGGTCAGGCCCTTGCCAAACGGATTGAACATTTCCACTGATGCAACACCGTCCAACATTGTTGAATTCAACATGTTTGGTAGCCTGCCTAGGAAGCGTTTCCATAGGCTTGTCCTCCTAGTAGTATATATGGCCTGGCAGTATGGTTTTATCAGGCGCCACCTTTCCCTTGCTGTCTACAGTCTGAACGCTCAGAGCAGGTTATAGTATGGATGAGAATGAGGTCTCCAGATTAAGATAGGTTTCAAATAAATGTAGTGGTAAATTAACGGGTTTCTGCTGGAGATGCCATAAAGCAAAGTTTGAAACTGTTCAGTTAGTTACCTCTGTTTGTGGTGTGCGCCGTATGAGGTCCACCCTGTTCACTGATCATCTGTTCAGCATTCCCATGGTCAGCTGTCACCATCAGTACGTAACCAGACTCTTCACAAGTTTTGAAGATCTCGCCGATTCCTTTGTCTAAGTTCAAGACCGTGAAATTAGTTGAATGTGATTAAGATTTGACTGCGGCATTCTCCTATCTTTTTTGAAAGATACTGGAGCGAGCTCGATGCAAGAATGTGAGTAAAGAGGGCGCACGCCTGAGAAGAAAATACTTTTTCTCTCAGGCTGTGCCCTCGTTGAATTTTTGATATTACAAGCTACATGTACGCAGATTGTGCCATTCTCCTATCGTGCATGCACCACCATCTCAAGTTAGAAGAAAAATAAGACTTTTTGCAGAAAAAATGGGTGTGGAAATTGATCTGATGAGTTGGGTATTTTCTTGTGTCAAGAGAGGATGAAGGGAGAGAGCGAATCCCCCATACACAGGCCTATTCTGATGAAAACTATTTGAAAGCTATTTTTAGTTTTGTGTCATACTGCGTGGTTGTTTAAAGGATGGCACCTCATCGGTCAGTTAGAATGACATCACGTAATTTTAGACAGTTGACATAGGAACAACAGGTAAAAATAACCTTCGCAGCATTGGTGCGAAATAATAATAAAATTCAAATAATCATCATGGGGCACGGGGATTCACCCTCTTACTTCATCCTCTCTTGCCCCCACCGAAAATGCAGGCTGACTTTCCAAATGAACAGCTGACTCACCGGTTGCTTCACAGCCCTTGATCGCAGGCTCATATTTGCCAGTGTGACCAACCATGTCAGGGGGAGCAAAATTGCACATCACAAATGGGTACTTTCCACTTTTTACAGCTTTACACACCTGTGGACAGAAAGCACGATAGTACAGAAATGTAGATAGGTAGGTAGGTAGGTACACAGGTAGGTTGGTGGGTTAAGCGGTAGGTATAGTAAAAGTAAGTTACCATCCTCTCGCGAGGCGCGAATCGCGCTACGCATCCTTGTAGCGCGAGACGCGATTCTCGTAGCGCGCAAATTTTGATTGGGTACATGAAGGCAACTAGTAAAATGGCACTTGGGACACAGCTTATGTGGCAGGCGGTTAAGTAAGTTCCTGTAGCATGAGCTGAAACTGGATGGGATGCCAGTCCATTGAAGGTTTGCCCTCTTAACAGGCAGATGAAAAATCGGATGTATTAATCACAACAGTGACTAGACTGATAAACAATCCTCTGCAACCACAAAACTATGTAGGTGAATTTAAGGTTTTACCTCTTGGCACACTCCCTCAGCACTCATCTCAGGCTTCAGGTCATATGTCGCTACTTTAGGTGATGGCACCAAGGATCTGCTTTCCCCTTCAAATTGCTTCTCCACTCCCCCATTAAAGAAGAATGTCACATGTGCATACTTCTCAGTTTCTGACATAACAAAGGACAGAAATACATTGCAGTGCAGTCACAGTCTGTCTTCAGGTACTATTGTACCAAGCCTGAAAGTAGGATCAGTTGTTTGGATGAGGTGATGGATGGGGAGCCCATTATTCTTGCTTGCGCACTTTGCTCACTGGCTCAGCAGAAAGCCTGTGTTACAATGAACTGTCACTACTTCCCATACGGTGCCAACAACTTATACATTGAGTCAGCCTTGTCCCTTGCAAATGTATTAAAGGTAGGTAAATACGCACACGAGCCAAGGAGGCCTACACAGCTGGAGCTTAACCCGGTTTCTGTAGCATGAAGCAACTGAGAGTATTGCAACTCCCCCGGATGGGATACTAGTCCATTGCAGGGTTACCCCAAGCAGTATGTTGTCGGTACCCATTTTATACACCTGGGTGGAGAGAGACCTACAATACTGTAAATATTGTATACGACTCATGATTTTTAAACCAGTCTAGATTGGTCTGAAACTTCAAACTCTCATGCGCTCTCAGCAACTCACGAATAAAACCAATGAATCAGGTCTGGAGCACTTATCGTAAGGCTTTAATAAGAATGAGCTTATAACACAATCAGCTTTTACTTACCAGCACAGTGAAACTGAGGCACCTTTTGGGTGGATAACCACTCAGCCAGCACATTTTTTGGCACGACAGGAGGAAACAACATACGAAAAGGAAATTCCTTCTTGTACTGTGTCATGGTAATATGATGCTGAAAATAGAAGGTATAAAAAAAAGCTTTCACAGGGCTGTGAATTTTGATTTGAGGCAAAGATAGGTTCAGGTAATGTCACACTCATGGCCACAGGCAGTTCACAATTACCTATGGAGCTTAACCCAGTGTCTGTAGCACAAAGACTGGCCTGATTAACTGATAAATATTGCTCATCAAAAACCAATCAAGTAATTGACATAAATCGTTAGTTAATTGACATTGATTGGTATCAGCCAATTGATAACCACTTGAAAATATTCTAGGTCTCAATGATTTTTATAGATTTCTATTGGTTTTGATCAGTATTATCATTATTAGCATGGCAAATATGTTACCATCTATTTTCTTGCGATTCTTGAAGTTCTTTCAAAATTGACCAGATTTTTGTACAGTGTAGAGTCAACACGTGTGTCAAAAACTCAGCTGTCATAATAACTGGTACGTGCATATTACAGTCATTAGTAAGTTATTCTAATCGACCTTGTAAACAGTACTTACAAGGTTCTTAGGAATGACATCCGTCTCAAAGGGAGGCTTAATTCCAAAAGCTTCATTGATTTGCCTCATTCTGTCAGCGCGAAAGTCAATAAAGACAAGAGTGTCTCCATCTACGTGTAGCACACAAAATCAAAAATAAATTACTGTCAAATCTGCGATACAATGTATATGGTCAACCCTGCCGTGTGTCAAACAGCCACCTGGCAAGAGCAGTAAGAGGCAGATGTGTTCACAGGCTGCTTGGGCTGGAACAGCTAACTGGCTGCCTAATTCACATTGACTGTTTTCACCATTTAATACAGGTTCAAGACAAATTGATTGATTAGTTGGTTGTCCAACTTGAAAAAGGTAGCTTGTAGGGTAACATTTGTCAAGTTGTTTTGTGAAAGTCAAAATAACTCCCCATGCGGCACATTCCAAAAAGAATGTTTCAAATTCCACAGAAGAGCTTACTTTAATATCAAAAACCATAATAATTTCAGTCCCCCTTGCTCATGCACAGCTCATGATAAATGTACTTCTGCTTTAATAATTCACTTCCAATAACCACATAATTGTGATTTATACTGTAACCTGAGAAAACAGACAGTTTCTTGCCTCCTCAATAACCCCTCTGCAAAATGCCATCTGGAAAAATGCCACTACATGTATATTTCCATAGTAACAAAGAAGCACTGCCCAGATCTCGTTAAAGTAATAACTGCTCTGATTGGCTAAAAAATAAGTTTTAAAGTCAGAACCAATCAATAGACTAAGTATTACATGTAGTAGTACATCATACAGCAATGGGGGATGTTTGGTACATGTAGTTGTTCATCAGACTAAAACGAAGTGTTTCTTTTCTTGGGCTATAATGTGGTTTTTTTTTAAAATTTTATTATTAGGACAGACCTTTTACTCTTCCTTCTGGATCTACAATGATAGGCTTGAGGAACTCATCTGTCTCATGTTTGTCACCCTGGGCTTCATATCGTCCCTTGATAACCTGTTGAAAAGAAGATTAGATTGCAAAACCATTTGCAAAATAAAATCTGTGAAAAAAATAAATGGCCAGAAAGACAATGTAAAGGTACATGTACAGTGCTGCCTGCTTGACGTGACACATATGCTCATATTGGTAATCTACCTTATCCCACTCATTACATGATGAAATTATGTGTTATTGACCAGCAAACATTAATTTTCTTTTTTCATTCAATGCTATGCAGTTTTTTCTCTCATTTTAATAATAATAATAATAATAATAATAATAATAATAATAACAACAACAACAACAACAACAATAACAACAATAATAATAATAATAATAATGATAATATATTTAGGGCATTTTACATAGTCTCAATGCCCTTACAATTCTTAAAGGAAAGTTAAAAAATCTCGAAAAAAGAAAAGAAAAACTTACACTACATAGAATAAAATAATCCTAGAGAAACAAATTAAGAAACTATTAACTATTTATTATTCTAAATTTTAAAGAAGATCCTCGCAGTTATTAACGCAACTTATGCAGTTGCGAAAAGAAAGCCCGAAAAAATCAGGCTTGCCGGGATTCGAACCCTGACCTCTGCGATACCGGTGCAGCGCTCTAACCAATTGAGCTAACAAGCCAACTGGGAGCTGGTCATTAAATTGGTTCGTAATATACCCGGGAAAGATGAAGATGAAATTATAAATATATGAGATTCATATATTTGAACTGCGGAATGAAGAAATAAATTTTAAAGAAGATCCTCGCAGTTATTAACGCAACTTATGCAGTTGCGAAAAGAAAGCCCGAAAAAATCAGGCTTGCCGGGATTCGAACCCTGACCTCTACGATACCGGTGCAGCGCTCTAACCAATTGAGCTAACAAGCCAACTGGGAGCTGGTCGCAGAGGTCAGGGTTCGAATCCCGGCAAGCCTGATTTTTTCGGGCTTTCTTTTCGCAACTGCATAAGTTGCGTTAATAACTGCGAGGATCTTCTTTAAAATTTATTTCTTCATTCCGCAGTTCAAATATATGAATCTCATATATTTATAATTTCATATTTATTATTCTATATGTAGAAAACTATTAACCATTCACAAATTGAAAAGATAGGATAGTGACTTACAAGTGCTTACAGATTTACAGTTACGTAATTGTAAAGGAAGCGAGTTCCATAACTTGGCAGAGACAACAGTTTTTCCTCCACAAAAACCAGACAAATTTCATCAATTTGCTTTCCCACTTGAATTTGGCACATACCTCAATGACTTTGTCTGGTGTGGTAGTCTCACCCTTTCCTTGAACCAAGGCCTCATAAGCAATCTTGATTCTTTCCCAGCGCTTATCACGGTCCATTGCATAATACCGTCCAACGACAGTTGCGAGGGAGCCATAGTTGACTTCCTTAAGCTTTTTCAAAACTTGTTCCACATATGTCACTAACAAGAGCAAAATGCAACAAACATATTCAGATTTAATTGTTTATGAGAATTCTATGGCTGACCTACTGTATTAGGGAAGTGATGTCACAAGACCATCTCCTCAGTTGTTCTTAATTCTTAGCGTTGTTGCTGACAATTCATCTCCTCCTTGCCTGATTCTCGGACAATTCAAGGTTGCTTGGAGGAAGTGATAACAAGAACAAACTTAGAACAAACACCACTGAACCGTTGCCAACAGCTACCTGCACCTTACAAACGACTGATTGCTGACAATAACAAGACAGACAAACAATAGACAAACCGACTTATTTGACTAACAATAGACTAACGGACATTTGACTAACAAAAGACGGATCGAAACGCACCAATCACGTTTTACAGTCTTCACAGCCAATAACATCACGGCTTAACTGACAGACGACCAATAACATCACGAGATCGTCGACCAATCAGGACAACGACCAGAGACTTATAACATCTACTGACGATTCACAGTTCACTTGACTCTGATGATGACTTCCGCTCAGGTTGTCGAAACGTCAGTCAATGTCACCTCAAACAGTCCTTCTCAGGACTACACTCACCCGGACGATCACAATTTACCGAATTATGATATGACTCCTGGGTTCAAACCATTTACAAGTAACCTTCTGTTGGATCCCGCTCTGAGAATTGAATTAAGGCTAAGCTGGTCCCAAAGACATCAAAATAAACACCTGGACATACTCTGACTCGAACTCAAGCTTATATTTGCATTGAAGATGTTTCCATTGTGTAATCATACACAACATATATATTCTCCCTGATTAAGTAAGTTTCCATACATGAAGCACTGTATCATTTCTCACAAAAAGAAAATTAATTTTAATTATATATCTTGCTGAAGTGCTTAACAGCGATATTTACCTCCACTGGTTGGTATCGTGTCTCGTCCATCAGAAAAAAACTGAATGAAACACTTGGGAACACCAAGTTCTTTGGCTGCATCAATTAATGATTCTAAATGTGTAATATGTGAATGCACACCACCATCACTGACCTATACAGGAAAACTTCAGTTACACATAATTATTATTAATAATGTATAAACTGTACTTCATCAGTTTCTCATAAATGATACCTTCTCAATCCTCAAATGTTTATTGACAGCCCTTCTATTATTGTATTGTTAAACTGTAAATAGGCTTTGCAGTGACAAACAGATAATTTAACTACACTACAGTTAGTTACACGCTAGGATATCATCCCAGCTTGAGTGAGATGAATCCTCACAAAAATGTGTGAACACTCAGATGAAAGCTAAATCGGTTTTGAAATGGAAATAAAGTTGTTATTATTATTATTATTTTTATCAGTAAGGGTTTTTTAAAACAATTGACAATAAAAACTAACGGTAAGAATTCACGACGTTTCGACCGCTCTTTGGTCATTATCAAGCGAAATGTTGAGAATAAGAATTTGCATGGATATATATATACAACATTTCGCTTGATAATGACGGAAGAGCGGTCGAAATGTCATGAATTTTTATTGTTAGTTTTTACTGTCAAATAAATTATAATTATTATTATTATTATTATTATTACTATTATCGTCATCATCATTATTATTGCAGTGTCATTAAAGATGTGTTTATTGGTTATCGTGGCGTAAGATAGGAAAGACGAACATTTATTCGTTTAATAAGATTTTGAGCGTTCTCTGGTTAAAAATTTAAAAGTTTGAGCTTTTGATTGCCAGTCTGCAATCTTTGACAAGTGATGATTAAAAAGCAAGAACATTAAAATACATACTACAAAAAGTGCGAAAAAGAGAAATTATAATAAAAAACAATAAAAATACTTTAGTGGCACCCGCCATACGAGGTTCAATTAAACACCACAAGCCAGGTTATCCTCTTCGGCCCATTGTTTCATGCATTGGCTCAGCTCTCTATAACACATCTAAATTTCTCACTGATATCTTGGCCCCCATCCAGAATTGCAATGGTTACTCTGTCTCCAATTCAATGGAATTCGCTGCCCAAGTCGCTAACCTAGAAATTTCTGATGACGAAGCCATGGTATCGTTTGATGTGGTCTCACTCTTCACAGCTATTCCTGTTGAAAAAGCCCGTGAATATATCCGAAAAAAGCTCAATGAAGACACCACTCTACACTTAAGAACCAGTCTCACCTCTGATGAAATCATATCCCTCCTGGATTTCACCCTATCAAACAACTACTTGGTATACAATGATTCTATTTAAAACAGATTCACGGTTGTGCGATGGGTAGTCCTGTCAGCCCCGTCGTTGCAAATCTTTGCATGGAAATAATTGAAGAATCAGCTATCTCTGCTTCCGCAACTCCTCCAAAAGTTTGGAAACGCTATGTTGATGACAGCTTCGTCATTATTAAGAAAAACTCCGTCTCAACCTTCCATGACACCCTCAACTCGATCGACCCGAAGATTTCTTTCAATATTGAAACAGAGAACAATGGACAGATATCCTTCTTGGACACCCTGGTATCCAGAAAGGATGATGTTGTCACTATTGATGTTTACCGAAAATCTACTCATACGGACAGGTACTTGGATTTTTATTCACACCACGAGAAGAAACACAAAATAAGTACTGCCTCCACTCTCCTGAATCGTGCCTCTAACCTACCAAGCACCTCTGCGGGTAAATCAAAAGAATTGATTTATGTTTCAAATGCCCTGGAATCAAATGGCTACCCCCCTGTCTTTCATATCAAACATCCTGAAGAAGAAACCACCTCCTGAAACTACACCATCCCCAGAAGAGTTAGTTGGAATGTTCTTTAAATGGGCCGACCCTTCAAACTCAGATAGCGGTTTCGCAGTTTTACCATATATCAAAGGTCTAACCGAGCCACTCTCAAGACTACTCAGAAATAACGGAATCCGAACCACAAGCAGACCCCTGAAAACCCTACAACAGGAATTTGTTTCCCCCAAGTCAAGACCACTGGTTGATCAACAAACAAATGTTGTTTACAAGATTCCGTGTGCCGACTGTCTGTGGAGTTATATTGGAGAGACTGGAAGGTGCTTAAAAACAAGAGTGAAGGAACATACTAGAAACACAAAAGCCTTTAAAAAAGGTTCCAACGTTGCAACACATGCATGGTTGAACGACCACTCCATTGACTTTAAAAGTGCTCATGTAATCGACAAGGGAAATTTCTGCGTTAGAAAAACACTGGAATCCTGGCACACAGCAATTACAATGTACAAGCGACGCAGACAATAATGTGAAACAATTACCTAGACAATATTCAATTTTATTATGATCTTCTGATTAGCATTTTATTCCCACTAAAGTATTTTTATTGTTTTTTATTATAATTTCTCTTTTTCGCACTTTTTGTAGTATGTATTGTAATGTTTGCGCTTTTTATTCATCACTTGTCAAAGATTGCAGACTGGCAATCGAAAGCTCAAACTTTCAAATTTTTAACCAGAGAACGCTCAAAATCTTATTATGTCTTACCCTGGTTACTCGTCCATTTTTAAATTTATTCATTTGTTTCACGATGGAATCGCTTTGGTTTGTTGATCCTGACATTTCAACTGCAATACTGCAAGTCTTTATCAGGCGATGAGGTCGATCGTTTACATGTTGCTATTTGTAGCATGTTGGTTCGCTGCTATTGGTACATTTTGATCCTCATTGTTATTCCGACTATTAGATGTAAACACTGGTGGTGAAAAGACCGTCTGAATCCCTTGAAACTGACGTGTCGAGAAGAGAATAGTGTTATCCTTCTTGATTTCCATGGTAAAACAAATAGTGAGCTGTTGACTGTTTAGATGTTGTAAAAAGCCGTCTACATAGTCTTTACCTAAGATTGTTAAAGTGTCATCTACATATCACTTCCAGATCTTAGATTTATAGGTCACTGTTGCTATCGCCTGTTCCTCAAACTCTACAAATAGCGACACAAACAATCTACCTCATTGCCTGATGAAGACTAGCAGTATTGCAGTCGACACGTCGCAATCATCAACTCAAAGCGATTCAATTGTGAGACAAACGAATAAAAGTTCATCTTTCCTATTATTATTACAGTTAGTGTATTGACCAAAATTTACTGGATCAGTACTTTCCTGCACTTCTGTGTGGTTTCATTTTTTCTAAAGACTTGTCACATTTTTTTTTTTTTTTTCGGTATTCTTGGATTGAAATGCTTAATATTAATAACAGTGGTGTTTGCATGATGGAAAAAGGGTTTTCAGTATAACACAGGATTCTATAAAGTCAAAGACATCAACTTACCAAACCCAGATAATGAAGCCTGCCATTATTGGCCTTTGCTTTTGCAGCTGCATCAGCCAAAACTTCATTTTTTGCAAACTCCTTGTTATCTGACATCATGCTAATTCTTACAATATCCTACATAAAAATAAAAATAAAAAAATTACAAACAAACAAAACAAAACAAACAAAAAATAAAAACATAAAAAGATAAATTTACAAACAAACAAAAACGAAAAAAGAAAAAATGGTGAAAGAACAGTCATCATCATCATCACCATCACCATCATCATCATGACCTTGGATTTACATGAGTGGCTTATCCAGCTCGTATCTCTGAGAGCACTGAGAGTGCACAAGAGAGAGTAAGGTCAGAGCACAGACACTGGAAACTACATTCCCTACTCTTTTCAAGAAGTGCTGTGGGTTCTTATACATGCCCCTTCAGTTAACTTAGAAGGTAACCGGATGAGGTCAAATCAAATCAAATCAAATGATGTTGGATCTTATGCTTTTAATATGGCTCAAGAAAGGCTGCACCAATCTTTTACCAAGAATATCGCACTTGTTGGAAATTTTGCGAGTCATCCTACAAACTTGTGCAGTATTTTTGCATGATTTGGTTTGGGGGATAAACTTGTACACTTCTAACAAACAACAAACAAAAGGTTGATTTCAGTAAATAAACTGTGCGGCATGGTGCAGGCAAGTTTGCAGTGGTTAGCACTACCCACCACATTCAGTATCCTTGCTTTTGGCAATTTGTCCCGTCCCGCACTGGTTTAATTAAGACAAACAAGCATCTGTTTTGCAGTTTACGTTCCTTGTGAACATTTTGTCAAGTGGAAAGAATATTTCCTTTTTAGCATCACGACATTGCTTACATGTACCTGGTAAACAACTCTCCCAGCTCCAATGTTTAGATGTCCCACTTCGCTGTTACCCATAAGCCCTGCAGGTAAACCCACTGACAAACCAGATGCATCAAGGGTGGTGTAAGCATTGTTTTTCCCAGAACAAAATTCATCCATGACTGGTACTGTGGCATTTGCAATAGCATTGCCTGCAATTAAATCCAGAAAATAGTAACTGAAAGTTACATTACTGCAGGAATTTCTTGTATCACAGATTATTTGGAATATTACATGTATTTGAAAAAAAAAGGTTAATTGTTATTTACAGTTAACTGTGTGGGTTGAATTAGTAATTCACATCTATGCCCAGTAAAACACCTCTTACTTGAACATACTGTATCCCCCAGGGGTCAGTGGAGATCCTACAATACATTCAACAAATTCAACAATGGATAGAATTGTGTGCTATGCTGTGGGCAGGTAAATCAAAATGACCTCATCAGGCCAGTAAGAGGAGCCTTGCTTGTATTGCAGTCAGCCAATGGCAAGAATTTTGAAAGTGTCACAAAATGTTGGCCTTGTCAGGGAAGTGCCATTTATGGGATTTCCAAACATGCAAAACCACAAGCACCCCAAGCTCTATGGGAGATATAACAAAGATCCTGTGACCTTCGTTGAGTGAGTGTTGTAATTTGAGCGTCATGACGACCCTTGCATAATAGCAAAATTATATGGATTTGTATGGGAACAAATGATTCCTACTTTAATTTAAAAATACTAACGAGTTTTCAATGAAAGATCCCTACCTGAACTCCTCTGCCTGTTTACTTGTCTCTTATGTGGTTTCTGAGGTGACTTAGACAATTCCAGTGAGTTTTAGTTCCATTGCTTTCTCTGTATATTATCCCTTCCCAAGGATGGGGACTTCAGCCGATAAGCTGATTGGGTCCGCTGAGGGAAAACAGCCGTAATTTTCCTTTCAGAACCTCTGATCATCTTGAAATTCCACATAGACCACGTACGGTAGTTCTTTCAATCATTTGAGCCATTTAACCTGAGTCCATATACATGGAGAGAGCATTAAAGGTTGCCAATGTCTGCAAACTTTTCAGTTGGGAGCCACCGAGCGTTTGAAAAACAGCTTAGATACCGGTTCGAATTACTTACACACCCGGTGGGTGATGGAAAAATAGTAGTAAAATAGAAGCAATTGCCATTGGCATCATTTTACCGTCACCCACCCAGTGTGTAAGTAATTTGAACCGGGTAGCTAAGCTGTTTTTCAACCGCTCGGGGCACAAGACATGTGAATAAAGCCGTTATCGATAGCTCCCAGTGGAAAAGCTTGCAGAAAATGGTGACCTTTAATGCTCTCTCTATGTATATGGACCCTGGTTAAATGGCTCAAATGCATGAAAGAACTATGGCGTGGTCTACGTGGAATTTCAAGGTGATCGGAGGCTCTAAAAGGAATTTACGACTGTTTTCCCTTAGTGGGCCCAATCAGCTTATTGGCTGGAGTCCCCAACCTTGGGAAGGGATAATATACAGAGAAAGCAATGGAACTAAAACTCACTGGAATCGCTGTATATCGCATCAGAAACCGCATAGGAGACAAGTAAACAGGCAGAGGAGTTCAGGTAGGGATCTTTTCATTGAAAACTCGTTAGTATTTCTAAATTAAAGTAGGAATCATTTATTTCCATACAAAATCCTTTCACCATTACTTTCCATTAATTTTGCCATTCCACAATGGTCGCTGTGACGCTCAAATAACAACACTCACAACGCTGAACAAAGGTCAAGGCTCTCCCATAGAGGTTGGGGTAACTGTGGCAAAACAAGTTTACACTGGCTTCACACTGTTCTGTGGCTCAAACAGAGACAAAAAAGGGATTGATCTAAATTTATCTACTAATCAAATCACTTTTATTTATCCATGATAAAAGTTTAAAGCTCAGAGCTTCTGGAGTTGTGTACAACAGAAAACAATACAAGCTAAAAAAAATTACTTAAAATTCACAGATAACGCTAAAGTTGAATTTAAAAAATTCCCAGTGCTATGAGGCAATGACAGATTTTTACCAAGATGTGTGATTTACTTCGTCACGCACTGTCACGCAACGTTCCAACAAGAGACTACTTTGCAAGCCAAAAAATAATTGTCTAACAGAACATGTGAGTTTATCTGAAATATCACTATAACTAACAAACAAGCCAAGTTATAAACCAAGAGGGTCAGAGACAAATCAGTTCATGGAGGAAAAATCACAGATGACATCACTTTAATATTGACCAAGGAGTCGACCATTGAAGGACAATCAACATCGATTTCAAGCTGGTAAGACTTTCCGAAATTACATGTTCTAAAGCTCAAAACCTTTCATTTTAAAGTCATCTTTTTTGTTTAAAGACAGAAGGATTAATCATGAAACCTAAAATGGATCATAAACAGAACATAAGACTGTCTTCGATACTCAACCGCTGAACACTTTTCGCTGTTCAAGGAGTTCCAACCAGCCAATAAATACAAACAATAATAGATACAGAATACGCTAAATACCTTCTTTGTTTTCTGAGATGCCCCAGCCATCAATGACAATCAAACAAACTTTTTTCTGTACTTCAGCCATGGTGAATAAATCCAATAGAGCCTAATAAAACTGAATAAAAGTTGACCGGCAAAACTCTTACACAATTCCACTGTCAAGTACAGGCAGTACAGCCCCAGTGCATGATGGTTGACTGCATGCGCGTACAGACAACCAAAAAAATTTTGGGGGTTGGACTGCGGACTGCGGACTGCGGATTGCAGACTACGGACTTTGGTATACAACATGAACTGCAGATTGCGGGCTAGGTTTGAAACACAATCTGGGTATAGATAGCCGACTACCTCAAATAATTTGTACTTACACGATTAGAGGTCTCAGCAATTGGACCTACGAACTTTAAAATTACATTAAATTGTCATATAAATAAACATTTAATTAATAAATTAATAAATAAAACAATTTAAATGAAATTTTCAGCCAATTTCAGGTCAAATTGTGAATCTACAAACTCATTGCGACTTTTCTTGTCGAGTTAAAAGTCTGTTGCAAGTCACTGTAAGCCTCCTCTGTTTGAATATCATGCCATTCAGGCCGGTTTTCAAGCCAGTATTTTGCGGTTCAAGAGCATTTGCTTCATCGATCGATCTCAAAGTCACATGCATCTCCTGAGAATTTCGCTGACGTATCCTCCGCACATAACATTAATTACTGCAAATAAAAAACAGTTTTCCTATTGAATTTATTTGATTGACTAGTATTGGAAACAAGATAGTCTTTAAACTAGCGAGATGCTGACGCCTAAATGCTTTTGATAGGGGGCTAGTTAGGTTAGTAGATTTAAGGTTTAAAAGTTCTTATTTTTTACAGTTCAAGTGCACTTCTAGTACTAAGTGATAACCTTTACAAGATGACTTTGTTTTCTACTTAATTTTAGTTCCCGACAAGTAAATTTAAAGGCATTTATTGTTTTAGCTTTGTGTATTCTTATTTGAGATTAGGCCATTCGAAGGCGCCGTTAAAGTAAGGTCGCATTTTGCGAGACTATGAAATTTTGAAATGATCGGAATGATCTTAGCAGCGTGTAGCAATTCAAGCAATTGCTTTCTTCCTGGAGAAACGATTTCAAGGACAAAATGTGATTCGATATCATGACCTCCACGATACCGGTGCGTTGTTCTACCAACTAAGCTATGGAACCTTCAGATGCTGCGGGGAGTAGGTCAATTTAGATTCTAAATATCTCGCTTGTGCAATGGATGACGTAATGAATGTATGAGAGGCATATTTAAACTGCGGTATAACTATAGATAAAAATAGCGTTAAAAAGATGAGTTTTCAGACTGCTCTTAAGAGTATGCAGTTAAGTAACGGGGTAGAAATTACAGTACAGTGAAAACCACCGTGTAAGAACCTACAATTTTTTTAAGTCTGGCAAATTAGGTTCATGTATTTTGGGGTAGTTATTGGCAATTTAGGCTAAGTAGGTTCTTAATTAGGTTCTTAATTTTTTTGAAGGAGATATAGTTGTTGATTACCAGAAAAATAAATAAAATTGGGTTTGGTCCTTAAATATACAGTATTTATTCACAACTGTATTATGATAAGCCTAACTAAACCGATTACAGAATGTATATGTAGTGTTATCTCTAAAACAAGAGTTGTATAATAAAACTTCTTGGTTAAAATGTTTATCATAATTCAACTGTAACCCACATATAAGAACCCGCTTGATCTTGATTGGCTAAACAGGTTCTCATATTTTTGGGTACTAAAATGGCATATTTCTGCCAGCAGGCTCTTAAACCACTAGGTTCTTACATGCGGGTTTTTACCGTAATCCAAAAGGAAAAACATTATATTCAGACAGTAATGTATACATCAGTTGAGTGCAGGCAAAAGTTGACAAAAGTTATTTTTAGTTCTGCTTTTCTCAGATAGTACGTAATTAAGTTTACGAAAACGTAATTTCACTTAGCAAGCTGTTAATCGTATAAAGTTGCTCTAATCGGATCACCATGAAAACACTTTGTGACTGGGAGAATTAAAAACTGACCGCAATCTTATCTTCCTACAACATTTCCCGTTCTTCAAAATCTAATCCTCCGTCCGTTTTCTAAAAGTATAATTAGTTCATCAGAAAAAAGATAAACGATTCTTTTAAGCCGACGGAAAATTTCAAAAGCAAAAGCCGCGAGAAAAACGAAACGTTTGGTCAAATGCATGTATTTGAAAGTAGGAACATGACGTGTTTGTAGTACTAAAAGGATTTATATGTTGAGAGAATGAATGGTTGTAACCATGGAATAAACAGCAACACACTCCCAAGGTGGTAATTATGCCTGGTAGTTATATTAAATTATTTATTATCCTCTGTGCAAAACAACTTCATGTTCTAACAAGTTGCTTCAGTCTGTAATTGATACTTAACAAGGCAGGCTGAAATGATGGGTTTGTGGATGGTTGTTGCGTTTTCTGTCATAACTTGCGTCCACGGATTAAATCGTTTTTCGGAGCCAACATTTAAAGCCATTAATTTTGCAGAGGGGATAAAAGACCAAAAACTAAATGGAAGCGTCATCAAAGAGTTGGAGGTGACATCGGAAATGTCGTGTCAGTTTGAATGCGTGATAGAAACAAGGTGTTTGTCATATAACCTTATTTCCATCGAAGGCAAGGCAACATCAACCTGCCAACTAAGTGACTCTGACCGATTTGTCAGCCAATTGAACTTTACAAGCGAGGACGGAGTAATCTATAGAGGAATTCAGGTAACAACGGGCAAGGGAATTGGATATCGATTAACTGAAGATTTCAGTTAAATGGCGTATTGAACGAAGGCATGAAGAGAGCTAGTCTCGATATTTTCTTAAAACAATTCCGTACTGATTTTCCTTGTTAAAATGTTCGAAAACATTTTGCTGACAGCTGGCAAAAGTAATTGTTTAACAAATTTGTAGAGGAGTCCATAGTACCTCTTGCATAAATTACGAACTAATTTAATTTCTTGTATTTGTACCGATATGTTAAATACAAAAGGGTCATATTTTCTTTCGGTCTATTGCGTTGAAAATCTAAGTGTACTTGAGTGTGTATTTTCTCCAGGTGGCAAATGGAAAATCCAACGCTAGGAATAAATATTTAACGTGCAAAAGTAGGTCCCAGTTTGTTAAGTAGTCGGTCAATTTGTATTCCTCAGAGTATCTGCGAAAAAGACTTTCCATGCGCAGAGAATGAGGTATGCATTGCTGACTACAAATCAGATCAAGATAAACATATCTGCAGGTGCTTTAAAGGTAGGTTATTGTGTTTGAAAATTAAGTTAATTTTCTTAACTGAGGCTGTTTAATGTCTCCGTCAAAAGTTGCTTTGCAGGGGTTCATTTACAACAAAACAAACAAAATTCATCTAGATCGTGACTCTAATCCGCTGGAAGAAAAATGGCGAAGGAAGCCAAGCAGTAGTTTTATTCTTTCTAAATCAAACGCCGCATCCGAGCTGGTATGAGAATGTCTCGACGTTTGTCATATCGAAAAACAGTCTGACTCCCTAACAAATGGATACAACAACTAGACGTTTCTACTTGCTCATGACCGATGGGGTTTCTTCAGAAACCTTTCCTTTAAGAAAGTTTCCTCCTGTGACCAGTGTCGATTCAGTGAGAAAAAACAATTAGACAATCAACGTGAAAGTTCCGTCATTCAACAGGAGGTTATTTTTAAGTCTGGTGATTTAACTTGTTCCGTTCACTGATCTAATGAAAGATGAAGAGTCACATATTCTTCCACTGCGCATGTGCCATATATAGATAGATTCACATGCAATCCTAGCAGTATGTAGAATGTTTGTGACATGAGCCTAGTTTTATGGCCTAGCTCCCACGAGTTTCCCTGTCAGTGGCACACTGCACCCGGACTAGCATAGTTTTAACTCCAGCTGAGAAAATTCGGGTTTCTTTTATCCTAGCATGCTTGAGTAACTCACTGGTGAATACGCAAATAAACCTTTTAAAATACGGTTGACGTTGTTTTTACCTCATGTTTCTTCTGTACTGTATCTGGCGGTCACTTGAACGAGTATTGGGTAGGCCCCTGCGCATTCTCTTTTATGAAAACTTTCAAGCTATGTGCTACACAAAGTACCCTTTTGACCCTGGTTTTTGACAGGTCGGTATAGAACATAACCATGTGGTATAGGCTATTTTGCCAACGGGACTGTCAAGGCATACAGAAGAGCGGATAGGGAGTTAAATCATGTTATTACAGAAGTAGTGGTAACCATACGAACTCTGCGCTGTAGAACGCGTCATTGTTAAACCAAATTTGTCCCTTGTAAAAAGCAAACGATTGCCTAAGAGAAAATAAGAGTGGTTCAACCTACAGTGGAAAAAACTTCTGATTATGACTACTTCAGCTCACCAAAATGATTTTAAACGTTTGTTGTTTATTGGGTTTTTGTTGTTTGGTCATCAGAAGAGCATTAATTAAGACTTTGAAAGCCAAGTGTATGGTCAAGGCATAGGGTTCTTCCTTGCAGCAACTTCCCAGCTTGAAATATACTTCGTTGACTGTGAAATAACGAGAAATGAGCCCAAACGTAATGTCCCTAGAGGTCTCTGACTTCTCAGACGATTGTGTCCACATTGTATAGTGGAGGGAGACTGAACGCGAGGCACTGAGCCCAAAGGGCCTTCCTTCCCTCCCTCCCTCCCTCCCTCCCTCCCTCCCTCCCTTCCTCCTTCCTTCCTTCCTTCCTTCTTCTACGTTTCCCAAAATTTTTACTTCCAAATTTGAACATGTTCTAACATGATTTTATCAATCAAATTTTGGCTGTTGTATCTGTTCAGTATAGAGGGTCATAAGATGCTTTGGCATATTTTATTTATTCTTAAAGTGGCTTTTTAACTTACTTTTATTTTTTAGCACTGTTCCCATTTTTGCTTTGGGAACGTTCCGATTAAGAAATGATTGTTCCTCTTTGGAGTGGTCCTTTTAAGATCAAAAGGAACAAATTGCTGTTAAAAATAAGAACAAAGTGTTCATTTAGAGCTAAAAAGAACCTTTTGTTCCGAATTTTTTAACATTGAAAGGAACTTTTTGTTCCTAAATGAGTGGCCTAGGAACAGGTGTTCCCAATGGTATTGTTCCTCTTTTATCATTTTGATCCCTTTTAATCGCTTGAGTAACAATTGTTCCTATTAATGCGTTCCCTTTTAGAGTGGCTGTTCCTTTATGCTGACACGAGGAACTTCGGTTCCCAATTAATTACGTGCCTTTTTTTGTAAAGGAACGTTTGTTCCTTTCTAACATTGTTCCTGCTTTGAAAAATTGGTTCCTTTTTATTCACTTGAGGAACAATTGTTCCCATTGGCAGGTTCCGTTTTGAACGAAATCTTCCTTTTTATTGGCACGTGGAACAGGTTGTTCCTAACCATTAGTTCCTATTTATGAAAATGGTTCCTATTTAGAAATGACAGTTCCTTTGTACATCTTGTTCAACAGAAACATTCTTCACTTCTTGCCATCTATGATTTTATCGCTTTTTAATTGGCAAAAATATTTGGTGTAGTGTTTTAAGTTTCAAACAACACGAAGCAGCGTCAATAGCAGATTTTTAAAGACTTTTCGAGGCCCTTATAGACTTGTCCGGGCAAGGTTAAATATAATCGCACCAACGCCATATATCACCTTAAATTTGTAAACTTACTTAAGAATAATGAACAGTGGCAAGCAGACACATGCCTGAGCAAGCAGGGGCAAGTTGGGGCAGGTTGGGGCAAGTTTAAACTTGCACAATGCAGCCATTGTTTTTTTGTCGCCTTTGTGTTTTGTTCACTATTTATGTAAAGTGGAACAAATTGTGTGAATCACTCAGATGTCCGACATGAACAAGAAGGGTAAGGTTGACTGGTCGAAAATTGATGGCTCATCACCAAAACGAAAGCGGCTTCACTTGGAAAAAGAAGAAACAGATAGCTTGTATCACTGTCCAATACAAGCGTGTGATCACGATGGATTTAAAAGTCAACGTGGCTGCGGGAAACATGTGAACACCAAGCACAGTTGGTTCTTTTTCTTTGACGAAAAACCCGACGTTTCAAGTAGCAAAGCACTTGCCGATGATGATACATCGGGGGAAATCACAAAACAAACTGCCAGGGTAATGCCTTCGGTTTCAGTTTCCAGCCAAATTGGCGGGTTATTCACGAAATGGTTGACTGGAAGTGGTGGGGGTTGCAAGAAAGATCGTGCAGCTCAGCAGATAGCCAAGAGAGGCTTTAAATTTCTCAAATTTTCCTGCGAAGATGAAGAGGAATTGAGTTTTGAAGTGCTGGACTTTAGCCTGTGTTCTCATAGTCTGTTGTTCAAGTTTATCGACTACTTGCAAGATGAATGCAAAGTCGGACACGGTGGCCGATTGGGCTACATTGATGTGATCTCCGAATTAATCGACTTCAGGAAAATAAACGGCGCATCAGACACAGTTCTTCGAAGTTTGTCCTCAGCGGAGTTGTATCTTAAACGAGCGCGCAAGACGGTGGCAAAGATGATGAGACTGCACTGGACACAAGATCTAGACATTGAAACTTTGGATGCTAGGGGGCACTGGGCAACCATGGAAGAACTGTTAGAAGTGGTGACATTTCATTTGCCTCGTTACGAGAACACTGTGAAGACGTGCAAAACTATTCCAGGTCAAGTTAATCCTTCGGAATTGACATTTGCCACGAAATTTGTCGCAGTGTATTTGTTCATCAAGGTGAAGGGATCTCGGCCTATGACTTATCAGTATTTGACAGTGGACATGGTCAGAACAGCTAAGGAGAACGGGGTATTCATCGATCAGAAAAAGTTCAAGACTGCCAGCAAATATGGATTTGACTCCTTAATTCTGACCGATGCAAGCATGCAGGTGCTCGATAGCTACATAAATATCGTAAGGCCATTGTTAAAACCCCAGTGCAAGTTCGTTCTGGTCACGAGAAATGGAGGCCAGCACAGCAAATTGGGCGACTTCATGAGTAAACTAGTGTTTGATGCAATTGGAAAGTACATTCATCCGACTCGCTATCGTCAAATTGTCGAAACGCAAAGCCTCAATCTGCTCTCTAGCAAGGAGCAAAGAATATTGTCGGAAGACCAAAAACACAGCTCTGCGGTCGCCAAAGTTCACTATCAGAAGCAGAGATCGCGCGAAGTTGCTGTGAAGGCTCACGAGTGTCTACAAAAACTGCAAGGTGTCAAAGGGTCGGAGGTGGACAAGGATGTCAATTCGAGGTTCAGCGATTCGAGCTCGGAACCGGCAGTTGAAATTTTAGAATCGAGAAGCACCCCTCGCAAGAAGGAAACCCCACCCAGCCATGCCTTGCGCATTCAAAGGAATCATCATCGTCGGGTTTTGAAATTCACATCAGATGAGGATGATTTCCTAAAGGAAGGGATAAGACGATACGGAATCGGGCAGTGGACTGCTATTTTGAGGGATCCAGACTTTATACTTCAGGATGGAAGGGTGGCCGATTCTTTGAAGAAGAGGGCTGAGTTAACGCTCTCCTTGGACGGAATACGCCACCAAAATCAATACCTCGAATAAGAACACTTCAAACGTCACAACACTGACTGCAATCGACAGACACATTTTAATTTC